>JAGGCT020002088.1:0-25000 GCA_017654935.2 Phymorhynchus buccinoides
CAGAGGATTTCTTCTTTTCACTTTGCCGCCAAAAAAATTAAAATCTAGGAGCGTCATTGTCCGCTTCATTTTGAAGAAAATTCAATATGGCGGGTAGGACTCTCGCAACTTCTCGCCGGTAAAACGAGATTGGTTGATTTACACTAACATTGTAAAGGAACCAATGAAATCTCGAGAAATCATTAATTCCTGCTCGATGCTTTCGGTTTGTGCAGACGACGAAGGAATTCCTGCAGCGAGCGGTAAAAAGTGCGGGCAGTTCTGCAAATATGCGGGCGTCGGCCCGCGTTTAGATCCGATTATCGCGGGAAGGAACAGATTTGGGGAGGATTTTACCAATCCCGCGCCCTAGAATCAGCTCTGCAACTATACTATACTATAATTACATACACTCATTCAAAGCTCACAAACTATGGCAATTCACTCAACCTTACAGATTTGTTTTTCTATTTCATCTTATTTCATTTTTTAGCCCATCATCCCGCCATCTTTAATTCAATCAGTCACACATCATCTGTTTTTCTTCTTCTTCGATCGCTCAGACAGTTGCCCGTCAATTACGAGCGCAGATACATCATGCTGCTGTTAGGTATTAGGTATTAGGTACTTTATAGTCACAGAGGCGTCTCTGTGAAATTCGGGTTGTTCCCACCTGGAGAGCGCGTCGCAGCCAGAGGCGCACCACCCATTTTTGTTATGCGCCTATGAAAGAAATATTAGGCCCAGCATGTCCGACTTTGGCTGGAGGAAATCTTTTTCAAAGTGTTTCTTAAAAAAAAAAGGCAGGAAAATGGACCGGAAAGGCCGAAAGATAGATTATAGTAAGCAAGGAGAAAAGGCAGAGTCATTGTCATTTAGAGAGTAACAGATTCGAGGAACTCAGGAAGTTACAAGCACAGAATTCTAGAAGGTGGGGGAACTATTTATACAAAAGACCCCCCGGTATCTGGGGATCTGTTTTTTAATTCCAACAAATTTGAATCATTTGAGATTTATTTGCTTCCCCCCCCCCCCTCTCCCCTTCCCTTTTCACATTATCTGGAACCACCATATAAATACAAGAAATCATCGCTTTCCATCATATCCCACATGGCTTAGGCCGAGAGGACGTAAAACATAATTTCAGCTTTCCATCACATCAATTTAGTTGATGTTTTTTGTTTTCTTAATTCTCTCTAAAAGTTCTGTTTCTCCACCAAACAAAACAAAATGAAACTAAGCACACTTTCAGTTTTCCTGTGACATTTTTTTTCTCTCATTTTTTTTTTTAAGCCGAAATTTTTTTTCACTAATTTTTCTTCCCATTTCAATTTTTTTTTCCTTTGGCGAAATCAGCAGCGGATTAGCTGCTCAAAAAGCAGGGATAGAAATATCAGAACACTGAACAAAAAAACACACACAAAAATGACCATACTTTACGGATAGGCCACTCCTGCCCAATCTTTAGCACAAATTTATCGTTTTGTCATAACGCTTTTTTATCTTTCTATTAGTTACATGGGTGCCTCTCCCAATCCTGGAAAACGTGAAATGTATTATTAGGTACTTTATAGTAACAGAGACGCCTCTGTGAAATTCAGGTTGCTTCCACCTGGAGAGGGCGTCGCAGCCAGAGGCACGCCACCCAATTTATTATAAAAAAAAATGCATGCAATTTTTGTGTGACTTGAGGAAGGAAAGGGATGGGGTGGGGTGTAATTTTGACCAAATGGTAACTTTTTCGTTGCCACTGGCATTGACGTGTGCTAAGTGCATGGGTGCACGGGACCTCGGTTTATCGTCTCATCCGAAAGACTCGACGTTCAGACCGTAAGGCCCAGTGCAGAGTGAGAGAAAAAATCCCCTGTACCCAGGTTCGAACTCGGGTTTACTCGACACGAGGCTAACACGCTACCTCTGTGCCAGGGGTCCAGGGATCACCTAGTCTTTGGCAAAGTAAAGGGGCGACAACCCTGTTGGGGGGTGAAAAGGGCAACGCCCTCCCTGTAGCTAAAATGACCCCCAAAAATGCCAAGGGCATTCATTCTTGCAAAAGGTGTTCTTTGCAGTAGCCAATACAGGTTGGGGGGGGGGGGGGGGGGGGGTGTTTAGAAATGCATATCCATCATGGATGGAAGTTCAGTTTAACGTCGCATATCGGCTTTCGCCATGTACAACTCATATCCATCATCTTGTGGGTTTTTGTTTTTATATATCTGCTATCAGTTTTGGGCTGAAATGTTTCGATTTTACAAGACTGTGGATCTGGATGATCCTGAAGACTCTTTCTATCCGCTTTTCCATTCCTGATTTCAGGAGCATGCCTGAACTACTTTCACCCGTGACAATGTGAATTTCTGACAGAGACCACTGGAGACAAACAAACAAACAAACCCACAAAGAACTATCCTCCACCCCTCACAAAACCAGGAACATAGCCTGAAGAGAAGCACCCATGTACCATACTTTCCATAGCCTGAAGAGAAGCACCCATGAACCATACTTTCCATAGCCTGAAGAGAAGCACCCATGAACCATACTTTCCATAGCCTGAAGAGAAGCACCCATGTACCATACTTTCCATAGCCTGAAGAGAAGCACCCATGAACCATACTTTCCATAGCCTGAAGAGAAGCACCCATGTACCATACTTTCCATAGCCTGAAGAGAAGCACCCATGTACCATACTTTCCATAGCCTGAAGAGAAGCACCCATGAACCATACTTTCCATAGCCTGAAGAGAAGCACCCATGAACCATACTTTCCATAGCCTGAAGAGAAGCACCCATGAACCATACTTTCCATAGCCTGAAGAGAAGCACCCATGTACCATACTTTCCATAGCCTGAAGAGAAGCACCCATGTACCATACTTTCCATAGCCTGAAGAGAAGCACCCATGAACCATACTTTCCATAGCCTGAAGAGAAGCACCCATGAACCATACTTTCCATAGCCTGAAGAGAAGCACCCATGTACCATACTTTCCATAGCCTGAAGAGAAGCACCCATGAACCATACTTTCCATAGCCTGAAGAGAAGCACCCATGTACCATACTTTCCATAGCCTGAAGAGAAGCACCCATGTACCATACTTTTCATAGCCTGAAGAGAAACACCCATGAACCATACTTTCCATAGCCTGAAGAGAAGCACCCATGTACCATACTTTTCATAGCCTGAAGAGAAACACCCATGAACCATACTTTCCATAGCCTGAAGAGAAGCACCCATGAACCATACTTTCCATAGCCTGAAGAGAAGCACCCATGAACCATACTTTCCATAGCCTGAAGAGAAGCACCCATGAACCATACTTTCCATAGCCTGAAGAGAAGCACCCATGTACCATACTTTCCAGACTATAAGGAGCACCTTTGCATAAGGCGCACCCTCCAAATTTCAGATTTTGATATTCTACAGGGCTCCGAATCGTCCCGCAAAACAAGGGGTCCCAAGGACTCCTTCACTTACAGCATAGAGGGTCCTAGAGGAGGGATGGAGGGTCCCAATGACATTGCGAACGCTAAAAAAGAATTTTTATAGTGCATCCCTGGGACCCCCTGCACATTCTTTTAGAGGGTCCCTTAGAATATAGTACCTCATAGACCCCCAAATGGGGGTCCCTGGGAGCCCAATTCTACTTTCTTTCCATTTCATTAGTCATATTATAAAGCGCAGGGGTCACACTCATCCTGGGGAAAAAATAATCTCCTTATACTTATAGTCCGAAAAATACGGTAGTCATATCATCAGGCGTAGCAGCGGTATCTGTCCGGAAAGAGAAAAAAAGAGCAGCCCCGTAAAATAGCCCGTAAAAATATGGCAGCTGTCAAATTCGGCTGGTTTCATTCTCTCTCCACCAGGTAGCTGTCGTCGTCGGTGAGGTCGACGCGCGAAGGGTAGACCACTCTCAGCGCCCCGTCCTCATCCTCCACCCGCACCTGCTGCACGGTGAGAAGCTTCCCTTTGTCAGAGAACACCACTGCGTGAAATAAAAAGAAAAAAAAAGAAACGAAACAAAGAAAGTTAATAATAATAATAATAGTACATTTATATAGCGCTTTATTTTAAATGAGCCCAAAGCGCTTTACAACCAAGCAGTCATCAATAAACAGACAAAAACACACACAAAAACCTTCATCTTGTGTTCAGATTATTGTCTTTTGAAGCACACAGAGTGCCATACAGCTACCATTTTACCAAAGCTACATATAACTTGTGTGCAGTACCATAGCCGATGAGGTTTAACCGAGGCGTGGCTACCGCTACACCTATCTGCATTGTTAAAAAATCGGGACTTTACTGGAGCTGCACTGCCTCCGGGAATTGCCTCCAGTATCGTTCCCACCATCTTTGTATCTACAAATGTCCCAAATGTGTCTGTTCCAGACCGAGAGGACGTAAAACACCATTTTTCATTCACCATACAGTTACCATCCCACCATTGCAAGTGAGAAGTTTCTTCACAGTGTAGTGTACAACAACCCAGAACTTGGTGCGTGATGAAAATGCTATCAGAGGGGGTCTCAGAGTAGGGGCAAACTATGGGCGGTTTGGGGCGGCTTGAATACACAGAGGTAACTTTTCCGGCTGGGCGGTTTGGGCCGGAATAAATGCAAGAGGGTTAACCCTTTCGCTGCCAGCCATTTTTCAGCCAAAAAATACCTTTAAACTGAACTGGGTACAGAAAAAAAATAAATCTGCAAAATTGGGATTTCCTCTGTTTATTTATAACATTATGCCTATCCTTACCTCACCATATTAAGAAAATAGGGTCTTCGGATAGCAGCCCTGATTTGATGCCATTTAATGACGTAGGTGTTAAACCATTGTGGTGCATAAATGCGACATTGGCGGTGAAAGGGTTGAATGAGAGGATTGCATTAGTTCTTTTTCTTCTTCTTCTGCGTTCCCAGGCCATATGGCCATAATGGGTAAGGTACATATGTGTCCGGTTTTCAGTTTTCACTGGTTTTCCCGCTGCGTACAGCTGATGCATTCCAGTTTCGGAGGAGCTCAAAGGAGAAAAAATCATTTGGAAGATTTTTTTGGAAAAAAGGCAGGAGAAAAATAAGTCAGAAAGATAGTAGATGGTAGAAAGCAAAGGAAAAAGGCAGAGTCAAGGAGAGTGGCAGATTAGAGGAAGTTACAAGCACAGAACTTCAAGAAGGTGGGTGAACTATTTTTTACGAAAGACCCCCCCAAGAGGGTTAAATGGGAGGATGTCATTAGTTCATAAGGCGTCAATCGGTTACACACATGGTTCAGACCTGAGTCAAAGACAGGGTACATAGCATTTATAAGACACCTTGAAGAGGTTGGGGTTTTTTGGGACGATTTGAATGAATTAACTTAACACTCTCAACACTGAAATGAATGAAATTTTGGGCTTTACGTCCTCTCGACCTGGGAAGGCACATATGGGACATGCTCTCAACACTGATGTACGCTATAGCGTACATGTTTCGCGCAAACGTTCAACACTAGGCAGGTTTGCATCATTACATAAAAATTATTGTAAAAATAATGCTTAACTGCACAGTTTTGAAAATTTGCGGTATTGTTTATAATAATAAAAGCTAGCATATGTTATAATTCCAAAGTAAAATTTTTATTAGCAGATTTAAAATAAGGCATAACAAAGAAGACGGAGAGAGGGGTATAGATTCATTTGCATTCATTGCCAACCTGAAAATATAGAAGTCATTTCATTGGTTGAAAACTATTAAGGGACCGTAGAGGAACACTTTTATACCAGTTTGGGTTGCTGGTCTAAAACACCATGTACGCTATAGCGTACTCTTGTGTTGAACGGTTGTAAAGGGAAGCAATCAGCCAGTGTTGAATGAGTTAAAGATGTAGACATACAAAGCACACACACACATACATACACAAACACATTGATCTTGGCCTGAGAAGAAATCCCACCACCCAACCCCCCAAAATATGTATACGAAAAAAAAAAAAAAAAAGAAAAAAAATCAAAAAAAAATCAACAAACTCTGGATCTCTCTATTATTCTAAGAATTCATCCTCCGAAGTCAGAGTGTGGCTGCCCACGTGGCAGGGTAATACAAATAACTGTCACACACGCAATGTTTTCAACCCTAGCTGGTGCATTTGTACCTTGGTGTTCACGTGCTTCGGCTGTTGGGATGATCCCTGGAGTCTTTAAGCCAGGGTACGACAACAAACGACAAACAATTCTAAGAATTCTTACCCTCATCGTCTTGCTCACTGGCAGCAGCAGCAGCAGCAGCAGTTTCTTCCCCTTCCTGTGACCCCCGGGCGACGCCCATCTCCAGCGTGACCTTGAGCAGGGTGGCCATGACCTTTTTGCAGAGGTCAAGGCTGACCGAGCTGGTCACCTCCACCAGAATGTTTGTCGTGTCTTTGGAGATCTGTGATAAATAAAATAAACCTTCAACAAACGCCCCTACCCCAGCCCCTCCATCTTCACCCCCAATTATTTTTACCCCAGTAGTTAGGGATCTGTTTGTTCTGTCTTTGTTTGTCCTTTTGGTTGGGGCTTGGGCACTGCCTTATGGAGGGTCAGCTAGTTCCCAGCTTGCTGGGAGCGAACGTGAAAATTAGTAGCTGCTGGCAGCTCCCTGTAGTTTCCCCCTCCCCAGCCCAGAGTTTCCTTTGCTTGATTTTTCCTATTGATTCTAAGCCAATCTGATAGTTTGTATGTGTATTCACTTTTTCTTCCTATCTCTCTTCTGATTCTTTTTCTATGGTCACCCCCTAAAGTGTGTACAATTACTTCTATGTAAAGAAGTTGGTCACCACCACAGAAGAAGAAGAAGGGGGGGAGAGAGAGAGAGAGAGAGAGAGAGAGAGAGAGGGGGGGGGAGGGAGAGAGAGAGAGAGAGGGGGGAGGGAGAGAGAGAGAGAGAGGGGGGAGGGAGGGAGAGAGAGAGAGAGGCGGGAGGAGAGAGAGAGAGAGTGGGTGAGAGAGAGAGAGAGAGAGAGGCGGGAGGGGGAGAGAGAGAGGGGGGAGAGAGAGAGAGAGAGAGGGGGGAGGGAGAGAGAATGAGCACTAAGATAAAAAAGAATCAAAAATTAAATTTTTTTGTTGAAGTAAAGACACCCCCTCAAGTTTACGACTCTCCATCTCAAAGTCCATGAGTGTAACTACTGGTACACAAAATTAAAAAACCCATGAAAAGCCGGGGTCCAGGGGTAATGTCCCCCTGCAGCTGAAGTAAAAAACTGACATATGAAGGTATTTAAGTTTGCTTTTTCCACAATTTATACAAATGCTTATTTTAAAGTGTTTTAAAAATACAGTAGACACACACAGATCTTGTTTGACAAATTTAGAAAAAAGGAGCTTCCTTTTCTGGTAAAATTTAAGAACAGGAAATCCTTGCATACCAGGAAAGTCTGCTTCTTTCAGTTTCGGGTTTCCCCCCCCCCCCCCACCACCAAATCATCCTCTTCAACTTCTTCTTCCTTCTATTTCCACATCTATAAATCCTGTTCTTTTCTGACAGTTGATTTGTCCATCTTGTTTCTACTGCTCTTTACAAAACTGTAGTCAAGGCAGTAATAATAATAATAATAATAATGGATATTAGTTGCGCTCTTTCTGCAAAGAGCTCAGAGCGCCTACAAAGTATGGTATTTCATGTTTGGTACTTCATAGTCACAGAGGTGTCTCTGTGAAATTCGGGTTGCTCCCACCCTGGACAGCGCGTCGCAGCCAGAGGTGCGCCACCCATTAAATTAACATTTATTACCAACATGATTCCATACCTTGGTCACATCGCTGTTGGTGAGAGGGGGGAGGGAGATGGTGCGGCCCTCGGAGTCCAACAGACAAGGGAACTCCCGCTTGTTCTTCAGCAGGTCCAGATACCTGCCCACACACACCACCTCATCAACGACCAACATCAATGATCAACATCAATGATCAACATCATCAACGATCAACTCCTGCTTGTCTTTCAGCAAGTCCAGATACCTGCACACACACACCACCTCAACGATCAACATCAACAATCAACTCCTGCTTGTTCTTCAGCAGGTCAAGATACCTGCACACACACACCACCTCATCAACGACCAACATCAACGATCAACATCAATGATCAACATCATCAACGATCAACTCCTGCTTGTCTTTCAGCAAGTCCAGATACCTACACACACACACCACCTCAACATCATCAATAATCAACATCAACTCCTGCTTGTCTTTCAGCAAGTCCAGATACCTACACACACACACCACCTCAACATCATCAATAATCAACATCAACGATCAACTCCTGCTTGTCCTTCAGCAGGTCCAGATACCTGCCCACACACACCACCTCATCGTCATCAACGATCAACATCATCAATAATCAACATCAACGATCAACTCCTGCTTGTCTTTCAGCAAGTCCAGATACCTGCCCACACACACCACCTCATTATCATCAACGATCAACATCATCAATAATCAACATCAACGATCAACTCCTGCTTGTCTTTCAGCAAGTCCAGATACCTGCCCACACACACCACCTCATTATCATCAACGATCAACATCATCAATAATCAACATCAATGATCAACTCCTGCTTGTCTTTCAGCAAGTCCAGATACCTGCCCACACACACCACCTCAACATCATCAACGATCAACATGAATGATCAACTCCTGCTTGTCTTTTAGCAGGTCCAGATACCTGACCACACACACCACCTCAACATCATCAATGATCAACATCAATGATCAACTCCTGCTTGTCGTTTAGCAGGTCCAGATACCTGCACACACACACCACCTCAACATCATCAACGATCAACATCAACGATCAACATCAACATGTAGAGCCACAAGTACAGTGAAAATCACTTAAAAGTCAAAACTGAAGGGACTGAAATTTTATTAGTACTTTCTTGGCACTGGATCACACACACACACTCGATAAAACACACACACACACAAAGTGTGGCACGCCTCTGGCTGCGACACGCTCTACGGGTGGGAGCAACTCGAATTTCACAGACGCCTCTGTGACAACAAAATACCAAATACCACACACACACATACACATCAGGGCTCCCAGGGACCCCATTTGGGGGTCTATGAAGGACTAAAATTTTAAAGGACCCTCTAAAAGAATGTGCAGGGGGTTCCAGGGATACACAAGAAAAATTCTTTTTAGCATTCACAATGACACTGGGACCCTCTATCCTGCCTCTAGGACCCTCTATACTGTAAGTGAAGGAGTCCCTGTGAGCCCTTGTTTTGCGGGACAATTAGGAGCCATGCACACACATACTCGATCACACACACACATACATACTTGATAACAAACACACTCGCTCTCTCACACACACACGCATGCACAAAAAAACCCCAAAAAGAAATGTGTGGCGCGCCTCTGGCTGCGACACGCTCTACGGGTGGGAGCAACTCGGATTTCACACTCACACAGAAGCGTCTGTGACTAAAAAAATACCAAATACCCCCCCGCCCCGCACCCCCACCCCAAACTTACTTGTGTATCCCACTAACTGTACTTCTCTTCTTCTCCTTCCTCAAGGCGTCAGCCTCCATCTGTAGACCTCTGTAGTAGTCTCCCCCTGATACTTCCTTGGACTTAAACAGCGGGGTGATCTGAAAATGTCAAGTTCATATTTTCAGACCATTCATTAACCCCTTCGCTGCCCACGACGTATATATACGTCCTCTATAGCGCTTCAGTACTTGCCACCGACGTATATATACGTCCTCTATAGCGCTTCAGTACTTGCCACCGACGTATATATACGTCCTCTATAGCGCTTCAGTACTTGCCACCGACGTATATATACGTCCTCTATAGCGCTTCAGTACTTGCCACCGACGTATATATACGTCCTCTATAGCGCTTCAGTACTTGCCACCGACGTATATATACGTCCTCTATAGCGCTTCAGTACTTGCCACCGACGTATATATACGTCCTCTATAGCGCTTCAGTACTTGCCACCGACGTATATATACGTCCTCTATAGCGCTTCAGTACTTGCCACCGACGTATATATACGTCCTCTATAGCGCTTCAGTACTTGCCACCGACGTATATATACGTCCTCTATAGCGCTTCAGTACTTGCCACCGACGTATATATACGTCCTCTATAGCGCTTCAGTACTTACCACAGACGTATATATATACGTCCTCTACAGCGCTTCAGTACTTGCCACTGACGTATATATACGTCCTCTATAGCGCTTCAGTACTTGCCACCGACGTATATATATGTCGCCGCTAAGTAGCGATATTGCCGCATTCAAAAATCGCGCAGCAAACCGGCGGCGCATGTGCAAGTAGTAGGCGGCAGCGAAGGGGTTAACTCATTCTCATCGCAAGGGTTTTGAAATAGAATTATTCAAAAAACAAACAAATCACTCCAGCCATACACACAAACAAAAGGTACACAAACAAAAGGAGCAATGAAAGAAGATTATTATTTTTAAACTTCAGGTTTAGACATAGGGAAGCGGTAGATCAGACTTTTTTTTATATAGAAAAAAATCTCTACACCGATTGGTTTTTCCACACAGCAAACCACTACAAAAGCAAAGTCAGAGGCCAAATTGTGGTCTAAAGGAGTGAGGCGAAGTTAGAAGTGACCAAGGTATGGTGCACACATGAATTTACTTCCCTTGAAGCAAATGCATCATATCACAGCTATCTATTAATTCCGGACATATATGGCCGGAACGACATGAATGAGTTAATATTAAATAATAATAATAATAAATTCATATGAATAACAACAACAACCACAACAAATCCTGCCTCTCCACCCCCCAGGACACGGGAGGAAAACATTTGCAGGTGAACTAAACATTCACGCCGTGACGGTGGGGATACCAAGGGGGTGGGGGTGGGGGCTTTTGATATAAATAGTTCCCCCACCTTCTGGAAGATCTGTGCTTGTAGCTTCCTCTAATCTATCACTCTCTTTAACTCTGCCTTTTCCCTTTGCCTTACTGTCATAGATCTACTATCTTTCTGCCTTACCAGTTCATTCTCCTGCCTTTTTTCAAGAAACACTTTCAAAACGATTTCCTCCAGCCGAAGTCGGACTTGCTGGGCCTATTTCTTAGTTAGGCGCATAACGGCAGCATGATGCATCTGCGCTCATAATTGACAGGAAACTGTCTGAGCGATCGAAGAAGAAGAAGAAGAAGAACTAAACATTCTGTATTACACACACCCATTCTGACTGTAGTAACTAGTAGTAGTACACATGTTTTCTTCATGCACTTTCATTGTTGATGAAAATTTCCGCTTTGGGTGGCCACATTCCCCCCATGGGCATACCGGGGGTGGGGGGTGGGGGTGTCTTCCATACAAATAGTTCCCCCACCTTCTGATAGTTCTGTGCTTGTAACTTCCTCTAATCTGTCACTCTCTTGGACTCTGCCTTTTCCCTTTGCTTACTGTCATCTACTATCTTTCTGACTTTTGGCCCATTCACCTGCCTTTTTTCCCCCAAAAAAATCTTCCATATAGTTTTCTCCTTTGAGCTCCTCAAAAATCGGAATGTGTCGGCTGAACACAGCGAGGAGACCAGTGAAAACTGGAAAACAGACACATACGTATCCATTGTGGCCATATGGCCCTGGAACGCAGAAGAAGAAAGGTGACCGCATGCGGTAAAAGCTGGTCAATGAATTATGCATTCACTTATTTGCATAATTACTAATTGATAACATGTTCCGGCGATTTTGCCCTCCCTCCCCCCCTCCTAAAAACTTAATTACAAGGGTCGCATCCGATTAAAATAATATTCTTAACAATCAAGAGAAAAGATTTAACTTTCAAAATATCAGAATCTGATCTCATTATGACTTACAAAATCATCATGTTTCGAGGAAAAAAATTAAAAAAAGATTTTAGTACACATATTTTACTTTTTTAAACTGCAAATTATTCTATTATAACTTAGAATAACCGTGACCTTTTAACTTACCGTATTTTACGGACTATATAAGGAGATACTTGTTTTCCTAGACTGAGACCCCTGCGCCTTATAATGTGACTGATATTACAGTGATAATATAGAAAGAAACTACCGTATTTTACGGACTACAAGGCACACCTGATTATAAGGCGCAACCCCCAAATTTTACACAAAATTCAGATTTTGTTATTATAGTTTCTTACTATATTATCACTATCAGTCATACTATAAGGCGCAGGGGTCTCAGTCTAGGAAAAATGTATCGCCTTATTGTCAGTAAAATACGGTATACTAACAAAATCAGAATTATGTGTAAAAATTTGGGGGGTGCGCCTTATATTAATTATAATTAGGTGCGCCTTGTAGTCCGAAAAATACGGTAAAAATGACAAACATTGTTTCATGTAAAAAACGCTTGACTATAACTTATACGTTATACAAACATTGTTTCATGTAAAAAACGCTTGACTATAACTTATACGTTATAGTCAAGCGTTTTTTACATGAAACAATGTTTGTCATTTAGTATAAGTATAGCCTAACAAGTAACATCGAAGTTAATTTTTTTTACCATGATTGCTCCAGGGTTTTTTGACGTGTACACCAGAGGTCCTTTCACAAGGCCAAGGTCGTGCGTGGCAATGGTCGCCACCTGACGCTTCTGGCAAACATCTTCATGAAGCCTGGTCTGAAATCACACATAATATGATCATAAAACAGTGATGTACCGAGGACCAACAAAGTGATAGGACAAAGAAATAGTCCTGAGATCAGAGAAATCAACAGGACAATGTCCTGGCTCTAGGCAGTCTAGCAGAAACCCATAAGACAAAACGTGCCAGTGTTAACAACAATTTTAATCACTGAATCAGACATTTGTTCTAACACAAGAACACAATAGAGGGCTCCCAATGGTCCCGTAAAACAAGGGGTCCCACTCCCAGGGACTCCTTCACTTACAGCATATAGAGGGTCCTAGAGGCGGGACAGAGGGTCCCAGTGGCATAGCGAATAACGGAATGCTAAAAATAATGTTTCCAGTGCATCCCTGGGACCCCCTGCACATTCTTTTAGAGGGTCCTTTAGAATTTTAGTGCTTTGAACATAGACCCCCAAATGGGGGTCCCTGGGAGCCCTGAAACATGCACGGAAGGAAGCTCACAAAGAGTCACAATACAAACACACATGTACACACGCACAAACACACGCACAGTGTAGTGACACATGATAGTTGTATACAAAAGAAGTTCACACACACACGCACAGCGCTGAATCTTGATAGAAATGAAATCAAAGTGCACACACACGTTAACATTCATAGCGCATTCAAACAAAAATGCAATACAAACAAAGCGAACACACACGGATGACATAAATGGAATACAGCAGAAACAGACCTAAAGGCAAGAGAGCGAAAAGAGAAAGAGAGAGAGAGAGAGAGAGAGAGAGAGAGAGAGAGAGAGAGAGAGAGAGAGAAAGAGAGCGGAGCTTCAATGATGGTGGAACAGGTGGGTTTTGAGGTTAGATTTGAAAGCAGAGAGGGTCGGTCGCTGACAGAGGGACAGAGGCAGTTTGTTCCAGGAGGTCGGTCCTGAGACAGCAAAAGATGCACACACACACACAACGCAATTTCTCTTTCTCATATGCACACAGACACCCCCCACCCACCCCAAACATGCGCACACACACACACACACTGACCTGCTTAGCGATAAAGTTCCTGAACATGTTGTTGGACTGGTGAAAATCCAGGTCCCGCAGAATGCAGCACACAATGTGTGGCCGAACCACAGCGACTTTGCTCTCCAAGTTGACAACTAAGCCCCCCTCCGTCGGAAAACGCAGCACGGTTATGATGTTTTGGGCCACCCCCTCCACCTCTTTCTCCCCTTTCTTTTTCTTCTTCGGCTTCGCTTTCTTATCTTTCTTGTCCCCGGAGGCCTTTTCGAGAGCGGCGGTCAAATATTGGATGATTTGTTTCAGGTTGTTCTGATCGGTGAACTTCGCCAAACGCTTGTCTCTGATTTTGTTGCCGGACACTTTCAGCTCTTTCAGTCTGGTGCATTCGCTCAGTTCGTTGGGAAGCTCTTCGATTTGGTTGTCAGAAACATCCAGTACGTTGAGATGGGGCAAGTTGGACAAGTCCGTCGGCAGGGTCGTGATGGCGTTGTTGCTGGCGGCGATTGTGCTGAGGTGGGCGAGCTCTTTATCCGCGATGCCTTCTGGGAGCGCCGTGAGTGCATTGTGAGACAGCTCCAATTTATGCAGAGATTTCAAACCAGAAATATCCGGGCATTCAGTAAGCTGGTTCACTTCAGCTTTGAGAGTTTCGAGATCTCTCAGTTCGGCGATCTCTGCCGGGAGGGATGTCAAACAATTGTGGGAGACATTGAGAAACTTTAGCTTGGTCAACTTGCCAATCGTAGCGGGTAGCGTCTCCAGCTTGTTCTGTTGTAAATCCAAGTTCAGCAAGTTGGTTAGATTTCCCACATCGTCTGCTAGCGACGATAAGCATGTGCCCGAAATTGCCAAGAAATTTAAATTCACCAATTGATAGACAGACGTGTCCAAGCCTTCTTTTTCAATCTTTTCGCTCACTTCTTTCCCCAATTTCAATTCGCGACGGTTTTCGCTTTTGGCGACTGCAACAGCGGACCACATCGCCGCCATGCTTGTCTGAAGAGGGAGCCGATTGTGTTCTTCAACAGTAGAGAGAGGCAAGAGAGATCACTGCAATGTGTTTACGAAATGTTACACGGCGTGTTGAAATGGGGTGACGTGTGTGTTTCTTCATTTTCGTGCAATGCAGAGAGTGAATTAACGAGTGAATGACTCAGTGAGTGTGGAGGATTATGTAGTAGAATGGGTTAGAGGGGGTGATTGAAGATAATCTTCATTTTTTCTAGGTTAACCTCGTTCTGTGCAGGAGGAAGTATCTTTGTAGTCTAGTTTAACAGTTTCAAGTTCTAGTTTAAGTTTTAGTACAGTAAAGTCTAGGATATTATGCGACACACACACGCACCACACAAATTACACACACACAGTCCAGGGCCGGATCTAGGGGGGGGGGGGGGGTTCCAGGTTTCCGGAAGCCTCCCTCCCCCCCTCTTCCCCAAGCATACTTATACAAGGCTGAAAAGTAAGAAAATGGTTCGATTTTTTCCTTAATGATCACTAAATGGCAAAATTTTTTCAAGGGGCTTTGCCCCCTTGCCCCCCCCCCCCCCCCCCCCCCCCCCCCCCCCCCCCCCCCCCCCCCCCCCCCCCCCCCCCCCCCGCATTGCCCCATAACCCAGAACCTATAGTATGAAGTTCCTTGGACCCCCCCGGCAGAACCTCCCCCCTCCCTCACTTGGTCCGGCCCTGGTCACACAGGGACACACACACACAGGGACACACACACACACACACACACACACACACACACACACACACACACACACACACACACACACACACACACACACACACACACACACACACTCACTCATACAAACACACACACACACACACACACACACACACACACACACACACACACACACACACACACACAATAATGTTCCTTTATTTGCCTTTCTTTTATTTTGTCATACTCTGTCTTTCGTTTAATGTCATACAGGGGCGGACCAAATTATTTGTAAGGGGTGAGGGGGGTGGGGGTGGCAGCATACACACACGCTACAACTTCCCGTCCAGACCCAACCTCAACATCTGTCGAAATTTTTTTTTTTGAGGAGGGGGGGGGGGGGGGGGGGGTAGGGGAAGGCGGCCTACCTTACCTTCAAACCTCAACATCTGTCGGAATTTTTGTTGAGGGGGGGGGGGGGGGGGGGTAGGGGAAGGCGGCCTACCTTACCTTCAAACACTGAAACATGACTATTCGCAGGGCCCTGGGGTGCTACTTTTGCAATTTAGTGATTATTAAGGCAAAAATGTAGTCATTTTCTTAATTTTCAGCCTTGTATAATGTACATCTTGGGGCAGAGGGGAGTGGGGAGGGGGGTTACTTCCTTTTTTTTAGCCAGGGGGGTTTCCGGAAACCCTGGAACACCCCCCCCCCCCCCCCCCCCCCCCCCCCCCCCCCGATCCACCCCTGGTCATAGATTTTATTTTTATTTTGCAGATCTACACTTATAGCGTGACCCGAACCTACCCAAGCATTTCAGTTCACCTGATTCCTCATCAAATTGAAGGAATCAAGTTTTCTTTTGGTCACACATAATTTCTTTGAGTTGTCAACCCAATTTCTGAGAGAGAGAAAAAACCCAACGACATTAAAAACCTAGAGACATAATCAAGGTTATTTAAACCCACCTTTGACAATGAAGTCTCAGATTTTCTTCCTGTTACCCATAGTGATACTGGCTCAAAGTCTGACACTGGGATACGCCAATCGAGACCAACCTCACCCTCATGATCATGGTATCGGTGAAAATGTCCACAAGCAGCATATCGTGGGAGGCGTCAGTCAAAGGAAACCTTTCTCGGCGGCCTCGTCTGAAATCTCGGAAGCTCTGCGGTTTGCCGCTTGCAGTTTCCGTTCCAGAACCGGCAGAGAAAATGAAGTTGCTGCAGCCATGACTTATGAGCTGGCCTGTAACACTTCTGATGTTGAGTACACAGAGCAGGTAGGTGAAGGATTCTTTGTGTGTGCTCCTTCGGTTTGGAAATCTTTTCCATTTGAACCGTGTTTGTCTGACTGACACTCTTTTTGTGTGTGTTGAAGAATGCTAATATTTTGTTGTCTTTAATTTTGTGTTCATGTGCTCCAGTGCTGTCCACATTATTTTCTTTTGGGCTTGCTTGCTTAGGTGCTGGAATGTGTGTGTGTGTGTGTGTGTGTGTGTGTGTGTGTGTGTGTGTGTGTGTGTGTGTGTGTGTGTGCGTGCGTGTGCATGTGTGTGCGTGTGTATGTGTGCATCATTCTTTAGTTTTACGTCTGTTCACCCGCAAGTGATATTAGACACCCCCCCCCCCCCCCCCAAAAAAAAAGTATGTGTGTGAAATTAATTAAGCCTACAGCAGATAGCTATTGAGGTGAGAGTGTGTATGAGTGCTTGAATGATAGTGTTGTTTATCATAATTTATGTGTGTTTTCCCTACACATCTATTCATACAAATCTAACTGAGTGCATGTACAAATTACATTAGCAGAATTACATTAGTGTGTGTGCATGTGTGTGTGTATGTATGTGAGAGAGGGAGATATATTGCAGGGATCATTCTTAGGGTCGGTCATCGGTCATTGACTCATAAACCTTCGATTTTGACCTGTAGTTTTAGCAGGCAAGAGGTCATATGACTGATTGATTTTACGTCGAAGATGTCAACAAGTTCAAGAATTCTGTCGTCTGCTAACTCTGAGAAAGAGAAACACAAAGGAAGCTGATTAAAATCTGCATTAACTATGATGAAATGAGGCATTCGTTTGCTAACCTCGACTTACATGGTATGTGCACCGATAAATCTGTGACTTATTGTTTTTGGAAAATGGCCTATTTATTTTTCTGACATCTGGTCAAATGACTTATCAAGTCCTGTGGCAAGAATGATCCCTGTATTGGGAAAGAGAGAGGGGGGAGGGAGAGGGAGAGAGACACACACAAAGTGAGACAAACAGAGAGAGAGAGAGAGAGACAGACAGACAGACAAACAGAGAGAGACAGACAGACAGACAGACTGACTGACTGACTGACTGACACTGTGACAGTCAACAGGAGGCAACCAGACAAACAGATTCAGACCAAAGAGAGAAGGGGTGTTACTGAAGAACAGCAACAATGCTAACTGTCATGTCGATGAAAAGGATGATGACTTTGATGGTGATAATGAAGACAATATGATATTGATGGCATTAAAATTAAAATTGAATTTTGTTCTTATTCAACAGCCACCATTAAACTTCAGTCTTCTTCTTCTTTTTCTTCTTCGATCGCTCAGACAGTTTCCTGTCAATTATGAGCGCAGATGCATCATGCTGCCGTTATGCGCCTAACTAAGAAATAGTTAGGCCCAGCAAGTCCGACTTCGGCTGGAGGAAATGTTCCTGAAAGCGTTTCTTGAAAAAAGAAAGGCAGGAGAATGGACCGGTAAGGCAGAAAGATAGTAGATGACAGTAAGCAAAGGGAAAAGGCGGAGTCAAAGAGAGTGACAGATTAGAGGAAGTTACAAGCACAGAACACAGAAGGTGGGGGAACTATTTATACAAAAGCCCCCCCCCCCCCCCCCCCCGGTATCCCCATGGGGGTAAACTTAAGTGATATTGATATTTGTTGTAAACCTTTTGTCTGTAATTTCAGTTAACGGCGGGCATGACCTATCAATTCTTCAACGTCCCCCTCACAGTCTCCCCCCATCCTAACCCGCAAGGTGAACGAGATTGCGACAACCTGGAGTCTACACGCTGCGACTCTCCCCTTGACTTTCCAAATGGCAAGGTGAGAATCGTTGTCCTTTTTTGAGTTTTGTGCTAGCTTATTTTTCAGTTTTACTCTGAGCTGTCTGTCCCAAGTCAAGTCAAGAAATCTTTATTATCTCACAGAGAAATTGCATTCGTGTGCAAACACAGAATTACAAAAATAGAACACAATATATTATTTAAGGGCTTAAAAACAGTCACAAGAACTAATACGTCAACCATATTGCACCCACAAAGTTAACCATTATACTAGATCACATTGCACCAGCAAACACTCAAACCATATTGCACACACAAAATGGCTTATATATATATATATATACTAGGTAAGAACATACATTAAATAGTAAATCATTTTAGGATTCACAAACACATTACTTTCTTTTAAGAGAAGATACATTAAGAGCAGGTTAAGTTTAAGTTAATAAACATATATATTAATTAATAACATGATTAAGAAGATATATATCTACATACGTGTATGTGTGTGTGTGTGCATGTGCAGTGATGTACCAAGGATCAAAAAGTGATAGGACAAATTGTCCTGAGACGAGACAAATCAATAGGACAATGTCCTGGCTCTTGCAGAAATCAATAAGACAAAGCGTGCCAGTGTTAAAAATGTAATCAGACATTTGTCCTGACAGGGGAGAACACAATAGGACATTTTTTAATTTTAATAGGGCTGGGGCCTTGGGATATCACTTTTTGTGTGTGTTGTGCTGTAGTGTGTGTGTGTGTTGTGTTGTAGTGTGTGTGTGTGTGTGTGTGTATGTGTGTGTGTGTGTGTGTGTGTGTGTGTGTGTGTGTGTGTGTGTGTGTGTGTGTGTGTGTGTGTGTGTGTGTGTTGTGCTGTAGTGTGTGTGTGTGTGTGTGTGTGTTGTGCTGTAGTGTGTGTGTGTGTGTGTGTGTGTGTGTGTGTGTGCTGTAGTGTGTGTGTGTGTGTGTGTGTGTGTGTGTGTGTGTGTGTGTGTGTGTGTGTGTGTGTTGTGCTGTAGCGTGTGTGTGTCATGTGTGTGTGTGTATGTGTGTCACTGTGTGTGTGTGTTGTGTTGTTGTATTGTGTGTTTGTAGTTGTGCGTGTGTGTGTGTGTGTGCATGTGTGTGTGTGCATGTGTGTGTGTCTGCATGTCTGTCTGTCTGTGCATGCTTATAATTATACTCTGTACATATCAATATGTCTTTCATTATGGAAATCATATGTATTTTCAACCTGTTGCAGGCGTCCCAAAGATGCCGCTTTGTGGTGCAATATCAGGCCTGGATGAAACCCAACATCTACAGAGTGATCGAATCCAACTGCATCACTGTTTAAAATACAGACGTTTCTTTGTAATTAATTTTAATATGGAATGTACACATATGCTGCTGATTGTTACTCTAGGAGAGAGAGAGAGATTGAGAGATGATTTTATTGAGAGAGACAATGAGAGAGGAAGAGAGAGAGAAGAGAGAAGAGAGAGAGAGAGAGAGAGAGTTCAGAGATTTTTTTTAAGAAACAGAGAGAGAGATAGAGAAAGAGAGAGAGAGAGAGATAAATTTAGAGAGAGAGAGAGACTGTTAGACTGACCAACCAACAAGAGAGAGATACCAATAGAGAGAGAGAGAGAATGCAGAGAGAGAGAGAGAATCCAATTTCTCTTTTCTAAGTAGCTTTAGCTAAAAGAGAGAGCATAAGAATGACAGAGAGAGAGAGAGGCAAGAGAGAGAGAGATAATGTGTATGACATGTTTTGCTTGTGTGTGTACAAGTGTGTGTGTGTGTGTGTGTGCATAAAGGCTCCCAGAGGACCCCCATTTGGGGGTCTACGGGAGTAGGAAATGGGTGGGAAGAACTAAAATTCTAAAGGACCCTCTAAAAGAATGTGCATCCGGGGTCCCAGGGATGCACTAGTTAAAAATCTTTTTAGCATTCGCAATGCCACTGGGACCCTCTATCCCGCCTCTAGGACCTCTCTATTCTGAGAGTGAAGGAGTCCCTGGGACGTGCTTTTTGTTTGTGTGTTTTGCGGGACTATTGGGAGCCCTGGGGTGTGAAGTGCTAAAATTGTGTGTGTGTGTGTAGAAAAAAATGTGTGTGCATTCGTGTGAACCCTGTGTGTGTGTGTGTGAGAGTGAGGAGAGAGTTTTGCGGGACGATTGGGAGCCCTGGTGTGTGTGGGTGTGTGAGAGAGAGAGAGAGAGAGAGAGAGAGAGAGAGAGAGAGGAGGGAGTAAGGGATGTGGTAGGGATGGGAAAAGACAGAAAAAGAGAGAGGGGGGATGGACTTGGGGGAGAGAGGGGCCAGAGAAAAATGAAGGATTGTGAAACAGGATAGAAAATGAGAGAGAAAAACTCAGAGAGAGAGAGAGAGAGAGTGTGTGTGTGTGTGTGTGTGTGTGTGTGTGGGGATATATGTATTACTCAAAGGCAAGTAAAGTTTGGCCCATTTTGTTTAAAATTCTCTGGTGAGCACCTGACCTTTAACCTTGATGTGGGGGGGGGGGGTAGGAGAGATAAATGACACTGGGGTCTTGTTGCCTGCCATTTTCATCGACAACATTCGTGGATTATTTTGTGCCTACGCGACAGTTTTTAGTAATGACGTACCCACCCTTACCCATCTTTTGTTTTGTGTTGTCAATTCAAGTTTATTCCTTTCTCGGAGAGACGTTGTGTTGACAATGATATGTCATCCCAACTACTTCAGGCTTGGGCAGTTTTCTCTGTTCATCACTGCTGCAAAACATGATTATTATTTTTTCATCACTGACTGCTGCAAACATGAATGAAAGTTAGGTTTAATTTTTCGATCGGCTGGAAAACAGCACACGCGGGATGAAACCATCAACCAACACCATCACTCATTCCCTTGATGATGCCGCGCTGGAAAATAATGCCCAGACCGGGTCATCATTTGAATTCGATGCCAAACTCTGAGATAAAAGCTTTTTTTTTTTCCTCCATGAAACTGCTCAAGTGTTACTGTGGGTTTAAAAAAAGAGTCCTACTTACTGTTTTGTTGTTCTAAGGTACAGTTTAAAGGGAGTGTTGGCACTTTATGTTGCTAAATGATCTCCCCCATGACCCCCCACCAGGGGCGTTGCCCCTAGACCCCACCGTGGGGGGGCCTACGCCGGCCCCCAAATTCCCGCCCTTCAGTTGTTTGTAACCCCACCCCCCACCCCCCGCTTCTCTAATGTGTCCCAGGTCCGGCCTCTGACTGTGATGATATTCTATTTTTGCTTGCTTAATAATGGCAACGATTTAATGCTAAAAAAAAGAAGATGATTTTGACAAAAAAACAGATGCTTGTGGCAAAAGAAAAGACCATCTAACCCTAACCCTATCCCTAACCACGGAAAGAACCAAGAAATAGAGCAGGAGGGTGTAAATCTACATATTTGCCGAGAAATCGATGTACAAAGCCATGCACTTATACTATTTTTTTGCTGGAACCATTCCTTTTTTTGGTTGATAAATTTTAAGTCCTTAATAATTGTCGTTTTGACAAACTTTTATTGAAAAACGTAAGGATTTTTTTGTTTGTTTGTTTGTTGAAGATTCAGTGATCATCTTTGTCCACCGATTCTGTGAAATAAACGTTTAGGTTTCCTGTTTTCCATTTCTGTGCTCTTTTTGTGCTGAGTCGCTGCTCTCTATCTCTGCCTTTTTTTCTTGCACGATACGTGTGTTTGTGTGTGTGTATGTATGTGTGTGTGTGTGTTTGTTTGTGTGTGTGTGTGTGTGTGTGTTTGTGTGTGTGTGTGTGTGTGTGTGTAGGTGTGTGTGTGTGTGTGTGTGTGTGGTGTGTGTGTGTGTATGTATATATGTGTGTGTGTGTGTGTGTGTGTGTGTGTGTGTGTGTGTGTAGGTGTGTGTGTGTGTAGGGGTGTAGCCTCTGCTCTCTATCACTGTTTCTTTTTTTTCTTCTTGCACAGTACGTGTGTGTGTACATGTGTGTGTGTGTGTGTATATGTGTGTGTGTGTAGGGGTGTAGCCTCTGCTCTCTATCACTGTTTCTTTTTTTCTTCTTGCACAGTACGTGTGTGTGTACATGTGTGTGTGTGTGTATATGTGTGTGTAGGTGTGTGTGTGTGTAGGGGTGTGTGTGTGTAGGGGTGTAGCCTCTGGTCTCTATCTCTGTTTCTTTTTTTTCTTCTTCTTGCACAGTACGTGTGTGTGTACATGTGTGTGTGTGCGCGCGCGCGCGTGTGTGTGTGTAGGTGTGTGTGTGTGTGTGTTCATTTTTCTGACCATTCTGTACGTCCATCGTATTTCGTGACGAGCGACATCTATCCATGCCGCACATATTCTTACGCGCGCACTCACACACACACACACACACACACACACACACACACACACACACTGATGAACTTTTTAAACAACAAGCGAAAACAACTAGAATATCGTTTTATTTCATTTTAATATTATTGATCCCAATTTGATTTGTTAAAACACATACATAAACATTCGAGCAAAATGTTGAAACAGAGCATTCCTACCCCATGTAGAAATAACAGCGCGCGGCTAGCAAAACAAACAACAACCACCACAACAAACATACAACTTTTCCATGACGTCACGAAGTATGACGTCACTGAATCTCCAGTTGGCCTGCACCTGTGACGTAATCACCACGTACCCCTTCGTGACGTAAGAGATGACGTAATAAAAGACACGAAAGCAGGCCGCGGTAAAATCACAAACGGGTGGAATAGAGGAATCGTAGAGTGAGATGCATGCAGGAATGTGAGCATGTGATCTTTGACAACAACAAAAACGAAAACAAAACTGAACATTGATCACAACTTGATAATTATGCGTTTACCGGCAGTTAGTTCGTGAGGAAGGCGATCACTGAAGAATGGGTTGGTTGAAAGAAGAAACAGTGAGAGAGAGAGAAAGAGAGAGAGAGAGAGAGAATCCTGAATATACTAGGAATGCGATGATTGAAAGAAGAAATAGTGATGTTAATAAATTACTCCCCGCAAAATGGACTTCATCAACACAGAAGAGAGAGAGAGAGAGAGAGAGAGAGAGAGAGAGAGAGAGAGAGAGAGAGAGAGACGGGCAGACAGATGGGCAGACAGACAGATCGACCTAGGACTGAACCATCAATGGATATTCCGGTACAGCTGCCTATTAATTTGTAGTAAAAATAAACAAGGAAGAGAGACTCCCCATAACTAACTCCCTCCACCAAAGTTATTTTCGGCACCACCGCCTAGCTGAGCATGGGTAACACACACACAGAGAGAGAGAGAGAGAGAGAGAGAGAGAGAGAGAGAGAGAGAGAGAGAGAGAGAGAGAGAGAGAGAGAATCCTGAATATACAAGGAATGCGATGATTGAAAGAAGAAATAGTGATGTTAATAAATACTCCCCCCAAAATGGACTTCATCAATACAGAAGAGAGAGAGAGAGAGAGAGAGAGAGAGAGAGAGAGAGAGAGAGAGAGAGAGAGAGAGAGAGAGAGAGAGAGAGAGAGAGAGAGAGAATCCTGAATATACAAGGAATGCGATGATTGAAAGAAAAAATAGTGATGTTAATAAATACTCCCCAAAATGGACTTCATAAACACAGAAAAGAGAGAGAGAGAGAACGAACGAACGAACGAAAGTTTATTCATACAGGGTAATGAGATAAGCATACATACTCTTTTTTTTACACCCAGCCCTGTGGTGAAAGAAAATATCGAATAAACAACAATAACAAAACATGTAATGAAAGAAAAAAATAAACATGTAAAAAGAGAGAGAGACAGAGACAGAGACAGAGACAGAGAGACGACAAACAATCCAACATTCTTATGGGCATTTGTTACATTAGTGTCCAAACATTTAAAAAAATCAAATGTCAAAATATAATTCTTAAGATGAGAGGGAGAGAAAGCGAGAGAGAGAGAGAGAGAGAGAGAGAGAGAGAGAGAGAGAGAGAGAGAGAGAGAGAGAGAGAGAGATAATGATAATGATGATCACGAACCTTTATTTTACAACGGTAAAAGTGTAGCCATTTTTCATACTTGCCGTTAACACAAACAAGTAGATACAAAATGAAAGCGAACTAAAACTAATAAAGTATGGTTTTAAAACACACCATCAAACTGAAAATGCATTAACAGAAACAATGAAGAAAAAAGTGGTAAGGACACAAGTTCAAGTTCAAGTTCAAGTTTAGTGTACTCCTTTCACCCCTGTTGAGGTGTGGAGGACACAACACAAAACCGATACATTGGGTCATTATCATCAAACGATAAAAAGAAATTAAACACTTGTTTAGACTTTTAGAAATAACGTTTCACATAGTAATTGAAACAAAAAAAATAAATGTATGACTCTATAATCCCTAAAATATTGATTTATGATCTAATATAAATGACACACACACACACACAGAGGCGCTCGCGCGCGCACGCACACACACACACACACACACACACACACACACACACACACACACACACACACACACACACACACACACACACACACTGTCACACACACACACACACACACACACACACACACACACACACACACACACACACACACACACACACAGAGATTGAGACAGACACAGAGACAGAGAATTCTTCATACAAGTTACTGGAAGAAACAACCCCACCGTGCTAAATGATAGAGTCAACTGATCAATG
>JAGGCT020000208.1:0-5000 GCA_017654935.2 Phymorhynchus buccinoides
ACAGCAAAGCTACCCCTTAACGCGCACGCTACGCCACGCACGCACATCAGCACAGACACCACGCACACATACACCGAAATACATAACTAGCAAGATCAAGAATCACAGGAGTATTACCTCCCGAGGCGCTACTCACACGACACAGCCCTTGCAAAATGTATCACAGCATTTCATCATCATAGAATTACATTACATGTAGGTACAGAATCACCACACACACACACACACACACACAACACAAACACCACACACACACACCACACACCCACACACACCCTTTCATCAGTCACCAAAGACCGCATGCAAAAAAAAACAAAAAAAGGGTGGCGCGCCTCGGCTGCGACAAGCTCTCCAAGTGGAGCATCCCGAATTTCGCAAAGACGCCTCTGTGACTAATAGCTACTACTGGACTGACTACCTTACTGCACTACTTAGCTACTACTACTAAACTACTACTACTAATACTACTTGGGACTACTACCACTACAACCACTACTAGTAGCTATGAGGACTGACCACTACTACTCATACTTATTTAACTACTAACTACTTACTACCTACTAATACTACATACTACCACCACCACTACTACTACTACCACTTCTAACTACTACTTTACTACTACTCACTAGTACTACTACTACTACCCCTACTTACTACTACTACTACTACTAACGCTACATACTACTAATATAATAATTAATAATATTAATAATAATACTACTGCAACCACTACTCATGTTTCCGTTCCTTTCCTCTCCAGATCGTGCGATCCCAAAGCCTTGCCAGAACGTGGAATTGGTTTCCACACGACTAACAGCTGTGGCTACACCTGTGGAGTGTGTCGACGGTTACATTGGGGTTAACTGTGGTAAGATATATCATCAGTATCATCAGTAAAGCATCGTCATCATCATCATCATCATCATCGTCATCGTCATCGTCATCGGTAGTCGTGTTCATATGCTGCCATCATCATAAGTCGTCTTCGTGGCATTGTACATTGCCATCGTTATCGGTCACTGTTGTCTGTTGTCGTTGTCATGTTTGTCCTCGCCTCTCTTCTTTCCTCGTTACTATTGTTTTCTCGTCTCTTCTCTCTCACTCTGTCTCTCTCTCTGTCTCTCTCTCTCTCTCATCTGGTCTCATCGTCTCTCTCTTCTCATCTCCTCTCTCTCTCTCGCGATCCTAGTCTCTCCTCTCACTCTCTCCCTCGTCTCTCATTCTCTCTCTCTCTCTCTTCTCTCACGTCAACGTTTACTGCCCCTTTTGCGAAAATATGGAGCCCCCCTTGTTTTAATTGTAAATATCTAGATGGCACATCTCTCTTCTCTCTCTCTCTCCTCATCTCTCTCGTCCTCTCTCTCATCACTTCACTCTCTCTCTCTCTCTCACTCTCTCTCTCCTCTCTCCTCTCTCTCTCTTCTCTCTCTTTTCTTTCTCTCTCTCCCCCTGTCTCTCCCCTCCCTCTCCTCTCACCCTCTCTTCTTTCTCTCATTCTCTCTCCATCCATCTCCTTCATCTCGAGTCTCTCTCTTTCTCTCTCTCTCGCTGTCTTCTCTCTCTATCCCTCTCTCTCTCTCAATGTCGCTTCACGTCGTTTCTCACATGTTCCCTTCACAGTTCAACTTCACTCTCGGTATCCTCAGATAGGACCTCTTTCTCCTCTCCACGTTCTTCATCACCTCTCTCTCGGTCTCTTCTCCTCTTCTTCTTCTCTCTCTCTCTCCTTTCTCCGCTCTCTCTCACCACCTCTCCCTTTATTCTCGAACCCACGCTCCTCCCCGTAGTCTATCCCAGCCTCCACTCTCCGCTCCCACCTCTCCTCGTGTCCTCTCCACGACCGAACCTCGTTCTCACCCACCATCTCCCCCCTCATCACCCGGCACCTCTCCGTCTTTCTCCACCCCTCTCCCGTCCCTTCCTCGCTCATCTCACTCTCCTCCGCCCTCGTCTCTCCCCCTCCCATCCCACCGTCTCTCTATCATCCCCAAAAAGTCTCCCTCTCTCTCCTCCCTCTCCTCTCTCGGTCCTCTCCAATACTCACTTCTCCACTCGATCCTCGCCTCTCTACCGCTTGCTCTTCTTCTCTCATCTCAACTGCAGCTCATCTCTAGTCTCTTTCTGATCTCTCAGTCTCTTTCTCTCGCGAGCCTCACCTCACCCTAACTCCTCACCAAGTCAGACCTTCATCTATCCTCCGTCCTCTCACCTCTCGATCATCCGTTCTCCCTATCGCTCCTCTTATTCGCTCTCAGTCCTCTCCTAACTCGTCCATCCCCAACTCCCTCGTCCTCATCAAAACACCTCGTAACTCTCCCGGAGACTCCTCGGATCCCTCTCTGAATGCTCTCTCACAACTCCCTTCAGCACTCGGCCCTCCTCTACGGAAGGCTTCACGCCCACAGTCTCCATCTCCCTTCCCACTGCACCCTCTCATCTTCCTCAGCTCTTCATTCCTCGACTTCCCATCAACGGAATCCTCTCGTCTCATCAGCTCCTCTCTCCTCCGTGCTAACCATCCTCTCCTCTCTTAAGTCCTCTCTCTCGTCTCAGAGCGACTCGTTCGTCGCCCATCTCCTTCTCTCTCGGCCCCCGCTCTCTCACTACATCTCTCTCTCGGCGTTCATTCTCCTCTCTCTTCCTCGCGTCATTCTGTCCACTCCTATGTCTCTTCTCTCCCTCCCTCCTCTTCTCTTTCCCGCTCTTCGTCTCGTCTCCCTGCCTCTCCGACACTCCTCTCTCGTCGTTTTTCCGCCCCTCGCTCCTCCCTGCCCTCCCTTCTCTCTCACCTGAACACAGATCGCGTCTCACCCACTCTCGCATCACTGCTTTACTCTCTCCCAGCCATCCAAAATCAAACATGTCTCCTCCAGTATCATCCCCTCCCACCGGTCTCTCCTCTATCGCTCCGACGCCTCCCGCAACCATCTTCTCCTCCCATCTCGATCTCTCCCTCTACAGTCTACCGCCCCCTCTCTTAACTCACCTCATCCTCAAGGGACATATTTACCTTCCATATTTCCTAATTCTCTCTCCCCTAGTGCTCATCGCTCTCGCTCCTCAATCTCTATCTCCCATCAACCTAGTCTCTCAGGCATCAGTGAAATCCTCTCTCGCTCCTCTCTCTTGAATCTCCCAGGTCTCCCTCCTCTCCCCCTCATCTCTCTCTCTCTCCCTCTGCTCATGCTCTCACCTTCCCACCGTCTCTCTCTCTTCCTCGGCACTCACTCAAATTATCTTCTCTCTTCCCCTCCCTCTCATACCCCTCTCTTCAAAATCCTCTCTCTCTCCTTCTCGATCTCTCCCTCTATTCTTTCGCCTGTGTCTCTCGTCGGTCTCTTCGCCATCGTCTCACGGTCAACGTTTTACTGCTACCCACAGACAATCTTGAACCTCCTATAATCAGCGGCGATTCCGACTTGGTGGACGGAAAGACACCACGCTGACACTGCTCTGGCATACTGGACTGACTCTTCTACCATGTGTTTCGAGGTTACGAAAGACAACCACTCAGAGCTGTTCCAACCCATACAAAATCAAGCTTAATTAGAGTTAAAAGACTTAATCTATCAATCTTAAATACAAACTTACACCCCATCTTGTGTTTGCAAACATATTTTTAGCTGTGTGTTTTCTTCATTGTATTTTAATATATTTCTTTCCATCGATTTTTGGTAAAAACTTATTTTGGCTGAGGCATATCAGACACATATTTGGTAGACAAATGGTGTCTTTGAATATACAACCTTATACGCAAACAGAAATACAATTGGCCCATATAAGAGGTAAAAAATCTAGCAATATCCACTGAATTATAAATAATTTATTCAACATCCACAGCATAGTTCTTGACTGTTATTTAAAAGAAGGAAAAGTAAAACTTATGGTAGCTAAAGTTGGCTTGAAAAACTTATGAAAATTAGCTAAACCTAAAATTACCTCGCGAACAGGCGGTGAATTGCACTACCCTGATAGTACTGGTTTCTTTTTTGTTTTTTTTAATCCCCACGTAACTAGCATAATTCAACAAAGAAGAGTTTAAGACATGGTAATAAGACCAGGCAACATATCAATGAACAATATGGTACAGACATTGTATCTTTTTATAATTATAGATATTCCTCGCACATAATAGAATTTCTTTAGCTAAAGGAGATTAAAGACTAAACAGTAAATGTATATAATAATATGAAATTATTAATGAAAGAATACCCTCCTAAACATAATTAAGGCAGAGGACATATATGTTTTGTCACAGAGAGAAGCATTCTATATTTCCGCAAGCTTTCCCTCCCAGAAAAAAACCAGGGGGGGAAAAACAAAGAAGACAGGTTTTTTTAAATTAACTTTAAATGCTTAATGTCATATATATAACCAACCGCCACTTCGTTCTTCTCAGAAAACACATCGCATTAGTGATTCCATATTCATTATATGCAATATGAAGTTAAATTAAAACCAAATTATAAGTACTTGTTTTTTAAAAAATTATTAAAAAGGGTACCCTGACGATGAGGTGTTTGTAGGAAACAACGTTCCAGATACCAAGAAAACACCCTTTACACAGAGATCGCCCTCACTTCTGCTCTGGTTTCCTATTAAATCAAACCCGTACCGGGTCACTAAATCGGTCAAATCGGCGATTTCCTTCCTTGGCGGAGTTTGCTGAGGTACAAATTCTTCACCCAAAGAGAAGGGCCGTGTGCGCGTCCCTTTTTCGATATGCCGCCTGAGTTAAGAACCAATCGTTTGCACTAAATGTTCGCAATAGCAAGCCTTTTTTTTTTTCTTTCTTTTTTAATAAAAATGTATACAGTTCATCGTAAAGGAGTTTCGCTCACAAACAAATGAAATAGCTCCTTTTTTTTTTTTTTTTTTTATTTTACTGCACTACAAAAAAATAAATGAAAATCTTCAACCACAATGAGTGACCTACAACCACACCCGTCCAAATGGCTACTCCTCCGCATCTTCTCCGCCAAGGAGAATCGCCGTTT
>JAGGCT020000208.1:10000-19036 GCA_017654935.2 Phymorhynchus buccinoides
TGCACTTGTTCCAACTCATTTACAAAAACGTACATCAATAAACAAACCATTACAGAGACATTGTATACTTTGTATTTCCAATGCAAATATGACATTTTATTTATTTCTCGGAGCAGTGGGTGGATTCCTCGTGTCTCCACACGACCCTGCCCTCTCCACGAGTCTCTCCCCGTGGGGATACCGGCGGGGGGGGGGGGGCCTTTTCGTAAAAATAGTTCCACTACCTTCTGGAAGTTATGTGCTGGTATTCGATGAATAATAAAAAAGAAGAAAAAGTCCATTCCATATTTTTTTGTTAAATTTTATAGTTTAGCTGTAGAAAGCAAGCCACCTTGAAACAAATCAAAGTCACAAACGAGAAAGGGCATAAAAGGGTTGCGAGGCCCACTTCTAGCCCTAATTACTACTACTACTACTACTTGTAGCTTCCTCTAAACTGCCACTCTCTTTGACTCTGCCTTTTCCCTTTGCTTTCTATCATCTACTATCTTTCTGACTTATTGGCCCATTCTCCTGCCTTTGTTTTCAAAAACAATATTCCAAATAACATTTCTCCATTGACCTCCTCCGAAATCGGAATGTGTCGGCTGTACGCTAGCGGGGAGACCAGTAACAACTGAAAACCAGACACGTACATATCTTACCCATTATGGCCTTTTGGCCTGGGACCGCAGACGAAGAAGAAGAAGATTTATTTCTTTTGATTTTGTATTTCTGTCTAAAAGTGAGATCTGCCCCACCTAACGTGACCCCAGAGGACATCACTGTTACTGACGGAGACGACATCACCTACACTTGCAACAGCAGCTACACTGCAGCTGAGGAAGTAGAGTACACCTGGTACCTGAATGGCAGTGTGATAGCTGGTGAAGTGGCCCAAACTTACACCTTCACGTTTGTTGAATTTGTTGACAATCATCCATCTCCTGTTCGTTTCAGTGACTTCTGCAACACCTAACGTGACGCCAGAGAACATCACTGTTACTGACGGAGACGACATCACCTACACTTGCAACAGCAGCTACACTGCAGCTGACGGAGTAGAGTACACCTGGTACCTGAATGGCAGTGTGATAGCTGGTGAAGTGGGTCAAACCTACACCTTCACTGCTGATCTGGACGACAACAATAACAATTACTCTTGCAGCGTGGAGACCGATCTTGGTGGTGAATCTGACCAGTCACCTACTGTCAGTCCAAATGGTGAGTTATTTCTTTCTGTACCTTCTACAAATCAGCTTTTAATTTGTCTCAACGAACGTCATTTTGGCAAAAATTAAATACAATAAAAGATTACTAAGTATGTGCTCCACAAATTTAGGATTATTAGATTTTATTCGAACAAGAATTTGTTTTCGAAATTAGACTTATGTGAAGAAAAAAAGCAATGATTTTAAAAATTGCACGACTATCTATACATGAGTGATTAAAAATGTTAGACATTTTGTACGTTTTGTTCAAGTTTCATCACGATTAGCCAATCCCATGTTTAAATATATTCAATGTTTGGATTAATTATAATTGCCTACCATTTTTTTTAGATCAGTTCAATATTGTTTTGTATCAAATATTGATTAGCTAACCACAAGACAACGTAAGTAATACAACAACCAGAAATGGAAACGGATGAGGAGCTGTTGTTTTTTTATTTGCCCCATTCTGATTTTGCGCTGACTTCATTAATATACATGTATGTTGTTGGGACGAAAGAGTGAGTGAAAGCAGGAATTGTGGAATGAATGAAGAGAAGGAATACAAATTATTGAATAAAAAACACGATAAAAATGGAGGAATAACAAATAATACCAAGGGAAAATGAAGTCTCATAAAAATGATGAAAATATATTGTTACAAAAATATTTTTATAACAAGCTACACAAATCCTTTACAATAATGCACAGTGGAACTACACACTTGAAGAAACTTCAAAGCTTTATTATTAATGACGGAATTTGTTGACAATCATCCATCTCCTGTTCGTTTCAGTGACTTCTGCAACACCTAACGTGACGCCAGAGAACATCACTGTTACTGACGGAGACGACATCACCTACACTTGCAACAGCAGCTACACTGCAGCTGACGGAGTAGAGTACACCTGGTACCTGAATGGCAGTGTGATAGCTGGTGAAGTGGGTCAAACCTACACCTGCACTGCTGATCTGGACGACAACAATAACAATTACTCTTGTAGCGTGGAGACCGATCTTGGTGGTGAATCTGACCAGTCACCTACTGTCAGTCCAAATGGTGAGTTATTTCTTTCTGTACCTTCTACAAATCAGCTTTTAATTTGTGTCATCGAACGTCATTTTGGCAAAAATTAAATACAATAAAAGATTACTAGTATGTGCTCCACAAATTTAGGATTATTAGATTTTATTCGAACAAGAATTTGTTTTCGAAATTAGACTTATGTGAAGAAAAAAAGCAATGATTTTAAAAATTGCACGACTATCTATACATGAGTGATTAAAAATGTTAGACATTTTGTACGTTTTGTTCAAGTTTCATCACGTTTAGCCAATCCCATGTTTAAATATATTCAATGTTTGGATTAATTATAATTGCCTACCATTTTTTTTAGATCAGTTCAATATTGTTTTGTATCAAATATTGATTAGCTAACCACAAGACAACGTAAGTAATACAACAACCAGAAATGGAAACGGATGAGGAGCTGTTTTTTTTTTATTTGCCCCATTCTGATTTTGCGCTGACTTCATTAATATACATGTATGTTGTTGGGACGAAAGAGTGAGAGAAAGCAAGAATTGTGGAATGAATGAAGAGAAGGAATACAAATTATTGAATAAAAAACACGATAAAAATGGAGGAATAACAAATAATACCAAGGGAAAATGAAGTCTCATAAAAATGATGAAAATATATTGTTACAAAAATATTGTTATAACAAGCTACACAAATCCTTTACAATAATGCACAGTGGAACTACACACTTGAAGAAACTTCAAAGCTTTATTATTAATGACGGAATTTGTTGACAATCATCCATCTCCTGTTCGTTTCAGTGACTTCTGCAACACCTAACGTGACGCCAGAGAACATCACTGTTACTGACGGAGACGACATCACCTACACTTGCAACAGCAGCTACACTGCAGCTGACGGAGTAGAGTACACCTGGTACCTGAATGGCAGTGTGATAGCTGGTGAAGTGGGTCAAACCTACACCTTCACTGCTGATCTGGACGACAACAATAACAATTACTCTTGCAGCGTGGAGACCGATCTTGGTGGTGAATCTGACCAGTCACCTACTGTCAGTCCAAATGGTGGGTTACCTCTTTCTGTGTCTTATACAAACCAGCTTTTAATTTGTCTCAACAAACATCATTTTGGCAAAGATTAAATATAAATATAAGATTATTAGTATGTGCTCCAGAAATTTAGGATTTAAAATTTTTATTTGAACAAGAATTTGTTTTCGAAATTAGACTTATTTAAAGAAAAAAGCAATGATTAAAAAAATTGCACGACTATCTATGCATGAGTGATTAAAAATGTTAGACATTTTGTACGTTTTGTTCAAGTTTCATCACGATTAGCCAATCCCATGTTTAAATATATTCAATGTTTGGATTAATTATAATTGCCTACCATTTTTTTTAGATCAGTTCAATATTGTTTTGTATCAAATATTGATTAGCTAACCACAAGACAACGTAAGTAATACAACAACCAGAAATGGAAACGGATGAGGAGCTGTTTTTTTTTTATTTGCCCCATTCTGATTTTGCGCTGACTTCATTAATATACATGTATGTTGTTGGGACGAAAGAGTGAGAGAAAGCAAGAATTGTGGAATGAATGAAGAGAAGGAATACAAATTATTGAATAAAAAACACGATAAAAATGGAGGAATAACAAATAATACCAAGGGAAAATGAAGTCTCATAAAAATGATGAAAATATATTGTTACAAAAATATTTTTATAACAAGCTACACAAATCCTTTACAATAATGCACAGTGGAACTACACACTTGAAGAAACTTCAAAGCTTTATTATTAATGACGGAATTTGTTGACAATCATCCATCTCCTGTTCGTTTCAGTGACTTCTGCAACACCTAACGTGACGCCAGAGAACATCACTGTTACTGACGGAGACGACATCACCTACACTTGCAACAGCAGCTACACTGCAGCTGACGGAGTAGAGTACACCTGGTACCTGAATGGCAGTGTGATAGCTGGTGAAGTGGGTCAAACCTACACCTGCACTGCTGATCTGGACGACAACAATAACAATTACTCTTGTAGCGTGGAGACCGATCTTGGTGGTGAATCTGACCAGTCACCTACTGTCAGTCCAAATGGTGAGTTATTTCTTTCTGTACCTTCTACAAATCAGCTTTTAATTTGTGTCATCGAACGTCATTTTGGCAAAAATTAAATACAATAAAAGATTACTAGTATGTGCTCCACAAATTTAGGATTATTAGATTTTATTCGAACAAGAATTTGTTTTCGAAATTAGACTTATGTGAAGAAAAAAAGCAATGATTTTAAAAATTGCACGACTATCTATACATGAGTGATTAAAAATGTTAGACATTTTGTACGTTTTGTTCAAGTTTCATCACGTTTAGCCAATCCCATGTTTAAATATATTCAATGTTTGGATTAATTATAATTGCCTACCATTTTTTTTAGATCAGTTCAATATTGTTTTGTATCAAATATTGATTAGCTAACCACAAGACAACGTAAGTAATACAACAACCAGAAATGGAAACGGATGAGGAGCTGTTGTTTTTTTATTTGCCCCATTCTGATTTTGCGCTGACTTCATTAATATACATGTATGTTGTTGGGACGAAAGAGTGAGAGAAAGCAAGAATTGTGGAATGAATGAAGAGAAGGAATACAAATTATTGAATAAAAAACACGATAAAAATGGAGGAATAACAAATAATACCAAGGGAAAATGAAGTCTCATAAAAATGATGAAAATATATTGTTACAAAAATATTTTTATAACAAGCTACACAAATCCTTTATAATAATGCACAGTGGAACTACACACTTGAAGAAACTTCAAAGCTTTATTATTAATGACGGAATTTGTTGACAATCATCCATCTCCTGTTCGTTTCAGTGACTTCTGCAACACCTAACGTGACGCCAGAGAACATCACTGTTACTGACGGAGACGACATCACCTACACTTGCAACAGCAGCTACACTGCAGCTGACGGAGTAGAGTACACATGGTACCTGAATGGCAGTGTGATAGCTGGTGAAGTGGGTCAAACCTACACCTTCACTGCTGATCTGGACGACAACAATAACAATTACTCTTGCAGCGTGGAGACCGATCTTGGTGGTGAATCTGACCAGTCACCTACTGTCAGTCCAAATGGTGGGTTACCTCTTTCTGTGTCTTATACAAACCAGCTTTTAATTTGTCTCAACAAACATCATTTTGGCAAAGATTAAATATAAATATAAGATTATTAGTATGTGCTCCAGAAATTTAGGATTTAAAATTTTTATTTGAACAAGAATTTGTTTTCGAAATTAGACTTATTTAAAGAAAAAAGCAATGATTAAAAAAATTGCACGACTATCTATGCATGAGTGATTAAAAATGTTAGACATTTTGTACGTTTTGTTCAAGTTTCATCACGATTAGCCAATCCCATGTTTAAATATATTCAATGTTTGGATTAATTATAATTGCCTACCATTTTTTTTAGATCAGTTCAATATTGTTTTGTATCAAATATTGATTAGCTAACCACAAGACAACGTAAGTAATACAACAACCAGAAATGGAAACGGATGAGGAGCTGTTGTTTTTTTATTTGCCCCATTCTGATTTTGCGCTGACTTCATTAATATACATGTATGTTGTTGGGACGAAAGAGTGAGAGAAAGCAAGAATTGTGGAATGAATGAAGAGAAGGAATACAAATTATTGAATAAAAAACACGATAAAAATGGAGGAATAACAAATAATACCAAGGGAAAATGAAGTCTCATAAAAATGATGAAAATATATTGTTACAAAAATATTGTTATAACAAGCTACACAAATCCTTTATAATAATGCACAGTGGAACTACACACTTGAAGAAACTTCAAAGCTTTATTATTAATGACGGAATTTGTTGACAATCATCCATCTCCTGTTCGTTTCAGTGACTTCTGCAACACCTAACGTGACGCCAGAGAACATCACTGTTACTGACGGAGACGACATCACCTACACTTGCAACAGCAGCTACACTGCAGCTGACGGAGTAGAGTACACATGGTACCTGAATGGCAGTGTGATAGCTGGTGAAGTGGGTCAAACCTACACCTTCACTGCTGATCTGGACGACAACAATAACAATTACTCTTGCAGCGTGGAGACCGATCTTGGTGGTGAATCTGACCAGTCACCTACTGTCAGTCCAAATGGTGGGTTACCTCTTTCTGTGTCTTATACAAACCAGCTTTTAATTTGTGTCATCAAACATCATTTTGGCAAAGATTAAATATAAATATAAGATTATTAGTATGTGCTCCAGAAATTTAGGATTATAAAATTTTTATTTGAACAAGAATTTGTTTTCGAAATTAGACTTATTTAAAGAAAAAAGCAATGATTAAAAAAATTGCACGACTATCTATGCATGAGTGATTAAAAATGTTAGACATTTTGTACGTTTTGTTCAAGTTTCATCACGATTAGCCAATCCCATGTTTAAATATATTCAATGTTTGGATTAATTATAATTGCATACCATTTTTTTTAGATCAGTTCAATATTGTTTTGTATCAAATATTGATTAGCTAACCACAAGACAACGTAAGTAATACAACAACCAGAAATGGAAACGGATGAGGAGCTGTTGTTTTTTTATTTGCCCCATTCTGATTTTGCGCTGACTTCATTAATATACATGTATGTTGTTGGGACGAAAGAGTGAGAGAAAGCAAGAATTGTGGAATGAATGAAGAGAAGGAATACAAATTATTGAATAAAAAACACGATAAAAATGGAGGAATAACAAATAATACCAAGGGAAAATGAAGTCTCATAAAAATGATGAAAATATATTGTTACAAAAATATTTTTATAACAAGCTACACAAATCCTTTACAATAATGCACAGTGGAACTACACACTTGAAGAAACTTCAAAGCTTTATTATTAATGACGGAATTTGTTGACAATCATCCATCTCCTGTTCGTTTCAGTGACTTCTGCAACACCTAACGTGACGCCAGAGAACATCACTGTTACTGACGGAGACGACATCACCTACACTTGCAACAGCAGCTACACTGCAGCTGACGGAGTAGAGTACACCTGGTACCTGAATGGCAGTGTGATAGCTGGTGAAGTGGGTCAAACCTACACCTGCACTGCTGATCTGGACGACAACAATAACAATTACTCTTGTAGCGTGGAGACCGATCTTGGTGGTGAATCTGACCAGTCACCTACTGTCAGTCCAAATGGTGAGTTATTTCTTTCTGTACCTTCTACAAATCAGCTTTTAATTTGTGTCATCGAACGTCATTTTGGCAAAAATTAAATACAATAAAAGATTACTAGTATGTGCTCCACAAATTTAGGATTATTAGATTTTATTCGAACAAGAATTTGTTTTCGAAATTAGACTTATGTGAAGAAAAAAAGCAATGATTTTAAAAATTGCACGACTATCTATACATGAGTGATTAAAAATGTTAGACATTTTGTACGTTTTGTTCAAGTTTCATCACGTTTAGCCAATCCCATGTTTAAATATATTCAATGTTTGGATTAATTATAATTGCCTACCATTTTTTTTAGATCAGTTCAATATTGTTTTGTATCAAATATTGATTAGCTAACCACAAGACAACGTAAGTAATACAACAACCAGAAATGGAAACGGATGAGGAGCTGTTGTTTTTTTATTTGCCCCATTCTGATTTTGCGCTGACTTCATTAATATACATGTATGTTGTTGGGACGAAAGAGTGAGAGAAAGCAAGAATTGTGGAATGAATGAAGAGAAGGAATACAAATTATTGAATAAAAAACACGATAAAAACGGAGGAATAACAAATAATACCAAGGGAAAATGAAGTCTCATAAAAATGATGAAAATATATTGTTACAAAAATATTTTTATAACAAGCTACACAAATCCTTTACAATAATGCACAGTGGAACTACACACTTGAAGAAACTTCAAAGCTTTATTATTAATGACGGAATTTGTTGACAATCATCCATCTCCTGTTCGTTTCAGTGACTTCTGCAACACCTAACGTGACCCCAGAGAACATCACTGTTACTGACGGAGACGACATCACCTACACTTGCAACAGCAGCTACACTGCAGCTGACGGAGTAGAGTACACATGGTACCTGAATGGCAGTGTGATAGCTGGTGAAGTGGGTCAAACCTACACCTTCACTGCTGATCTGGACGACAACAATAACAATTACTCTTGCAGCGTGGAGACCGATCTTGGTGGTGAATCTGACCAGTCACCTACTGTCAGTCCAAATGGTGGGTTACCTCTTTCTGTGTCTTCTACAAACCAGCTTTTAATTTGTCTCAACAAACATCATTTTGGCAAAGATTAAATATAAATATAAGATTATTAGTATGTGCTCCAGAAATGTAGGATTTAAAAATTTTATTTGAACAAGAATTTGTTTTCGAAATTAGACTTATTTAAAGAAAAAAGCAATGATTTAAAAAATTGCACGACTATCTATGCATGAGTGATTAAAAATGTTAGACATTTTGTACGTTTTGTTCAAGTTTCATCACGATTAGCCAATCCCATGTTTAAATATATTCAATGTTTGGATTAATTATAATTGCCTACCATTTTTTTTAGATCAGTTCAATATGTTTGGATCAAATATGCTTAGCTAAACACAAAAAAGTAAGTAATACAACAACCAGATAATGGAAAGGATGAGGAGCTGTTGTTTTGTATTTGCCCCAATTCTGCAAGTTTTGCCGAATGACTATCATAATATACATGTATTGTGTTGGGACGAAAGAGT
>JAGGCT020002089.1:0-2500 GCA_017654935.2 Phymorhynchus buccinoides
AATAGTAGTCTTTTCATGGGTTAGTAGTATTAGTAAGGTTTTCATCAGATAGTAGCTTGACATACGTCCCCCCCCCCCCCCCCCGAGGGCCTTAGGGGCAAAAATAGGCCTAATCGTGCAAATGTTCATACCGCTCTGCAATTTTGCACAGTGAAAGGGGCATCTATGAGAATATGAAAACCGTCATTGGTTAACCTCTACATGGTCTGTGACCTGAGATACTGGCCGTTTTTTTTAACGGTACCATTAAAAGTCGTCTTTGCTACTCTCTGTGTGTTTAGGTCTATTTGTCTAAACTCTGTAAGCCGTAGCTCGAAACCCGTTTGCGATAGACCCTTACAACCATATATATATTTGATCAGCATGGCCTAAGGAGTGCAATGAGGTATATTTTGAAGCCTCCATGCAAACCTCCGCCAGGAAGTACTTGATGACATGAAACTGTTTGAAAATCACGTAACATCTTGGATGTTGACCCCGAAACAAAAAACAGCACAGCGAGGCATATTTTGACAATAGAAATCTTCAGTACAAACCTCCGTCAAGGATAATACTCACTGATTCAGACTTTACAGTTACACTAGTAGAAACCACTTGACCGTTGAACTTAAAACCCATGTGAGTAAGAGAGTTAACTGAAATGACACCAAATAATTCAATACAAGGATATCCTTTGGTTTGTTGTTAGAAGACATTAATGGCAAGCAAAATCAATCTGAGAAGGGGTGTGGTTGTGTGAGGGATGGGGGGAAGGGTCAAGCTAGTTTTGCCCTCTATCAAATTTAACGGTTATTGATGTCTCCCTGTTTATACAGGGGGGATATTGTTGAAGTTGTCAGCATGCTTTTTAGTGTTTTTTTCTCTTTTCTTTCCGCTTTTATTGTTTCTTTCGATTTTGCTGAATGTTCAAAAAAGATGCAGGACACTGTTTTTTAAGAGTATATTACAAATAATTTGGCCGTTTAACGACCCCCAAACGGACCAAAACTGCCAAAACGGCCAAATTTAAATCTTGAATAACACATAAACGGCCAGGCAGAATATGTTCATATTTAACTAATCTACTGAAAATCAAGTTTTTAGAACTTCCGGTGTAACAAAATAACCGGAAGTGCCAACCGGAAGTTACTGGGCTACCGAATGAAAATTCTAACTGTTTATACAGGGGGGAATATTGTTGACGTTGTTGGCATGCTTTTTTTTCTTCTTCTTTTATTGTTTCTTTCGATTTACCTAAATGTTAAAACAAGATACCGGACACTGTGTTTCAAGTGTACGTTACGAATAATTTGGTCGTTTAAGCGACCCCAAACGGCCCAAAACTGCCAAAACGGCCACAATTAAATCTTCAATAACACATAAACGGCCAGGCAGAATGTGTTCATATTTCACTAATCTACTGAAAATCACGTTTGTAGAATTTCCAGTATAAAGAATAACCGGAAGTGCCAACCGGAAGTTACTGGGCTAACGAATACAAATTCTAACTGGCTTTCAGAATTGCCAAAGTAAGAAACGTAGTAGCAAAAAATAACGCATGTATGGCATTCCCTGTGTCCAGAAAGTCCTACATTTTTCTATTTCCTAAATAATGCATCATTTAGCTAAATAATGCATCATTTAGCTAAGCAATGCATTATTGTCCTATGCCCCAGTTTTACACTGGGCAAAGGAGTCTGCGTTTGTTGTGTTTTTTATTATTATTTTTTTAATTTTAGGGGACATTCGTCTGTCTGTCTTAAGGATATCTCCCGAACTGCTTGCCAGTATTGCTTCAAACTGTGTGTGGTGGTGTGTCACCATGAGAGGAAGGCATGCGCGAATTAATTATCGCCGTCGTGACCTTGACCTTTGCGTAAGACCTTGACAAATTAAAATCTTTAAGTGGCCATAACGCCTACACCGTTGGACTTAAAGTCTTCAAACTTGGCATGTAGGTGCATTAGCTTATTGCGATTCTGACGGGTGGGGTACCGATCACGGTCAAGGAGATCGGTAGGCCTTGAAATGTTTGGGGTATAAAAATTGGGTTTTAATCCATACTTTCCCCATTTCTACTTGACAAAAACGCTTCAGATTGTGTATGGCTGTGTAGATGAGAAGACATCCAAGCATATATTACGTTGGCCCATCAATAAATAATGTCCTTCCTGTTGTAAAACAACAACTGAGCAGAGGATTTACATGAAACTTTGCATTTCATTGTAAACCACCCTTCTCTGATAACCACACACATTTCAATCGTTTTTCCTTTGATTAAAGTACTTTTTGGTACTCCGACAAAAAGAAGGCGTGGAGCTGTGAAACCGATGCTTTTTGCAGGCCTTGGACAGCAGAATATTTTCGCTTTTCTAACTTCTGCTTTAATAACAAGAATAACCAAAAACAGCATGGTATCTAATTGGGTCCAGGGATTGAGTGGGTGAGAACTTGGACATCCTACTTATCAGGGAAGGTCATAGTCACCTTGACCTTGACAGGACTAGCGTTTTTATGAAGT
>JAGGCT020002089.1:7500-29132 GCA_017654935.2 Phymorhynchus buccinoides
TGTGTGTGTGCGTGTGCGTGTGCGTGCGCGTGTGTGTGTGTGTGTGTGTGTGTGTGTGTGTGTGTGTGTGCTGCGTGCGTGTGCGCGCGTGTGCGTGTGCGTACGTGCGTGTGTGTGTGACTATCAAAACATTAAGAACTGCCCTCTTTCCCTCCATTTCTATCCTCGCGCGTGCGTGTTTGTGTGTGTGTGTGTGTGTGTGTGCGTGTGTGCGTGTGCGTGTGTGTGTGTGTGCGTGCGTGCGTACGTGCGTGCGAGCGTGCGTGTGTGTGTGTGTGTGTGTGTGTGTGTGAGAGAGAGAGAGAGAGAGAGAGAGAGAGAGAGAGAGAGAGAGAGTAAAGTACAATCTATCCAAACTTACTAGTCATTTGTTGGTTAGCTGTCACTGTTTTAAGGTTGCCGTGGGAATACTGTCTTGTACAGCAACAACAACACAAAATATGGTGAAACCCAGATGGTACTAACGCGAAAGGAACAAAGAAGGTTGATAACACCTTTTGGATTTCAAAAACCGACAAACACGTGAACTAGGGGGGCTTTAGCGGTAATCAGGAAAGGGGTGGGGGGTGGGGATGGGGAGGAGGTTTGTAGGACACAACAAAGGCCCATCGGAAAAAGGATAAAGGCGGATTAGAGGAGGAGAAGGCCAGGTGTTGGCTTACAGGCGTGACCTTGATGTACACACTGCACGAACAGACACACGGTCACAGACACACGGTCACAGACACACACACACACACACACAACGCACAACACATGCAAACACGCAAGCACGCGCGCACACACACGTAGGCTACGCACAGACGTACGCACACGCATACACATACAATACGCATGCCCGCGCAGATACACACACACACACACACACTGAACACACACACTCTCTCTCTCTCTCTCTCCTCTCTCTCTCTCTCTCTCTCTCTCTCTCTCTCTCTCTCTCTCTTCTCGTCTCTCTCTCTCTCTCTCTCTGATCTCTCTTAGTCGTTAATTTTTCTTAATTGATTTGCCGTTTGTGTGTAGATGTGTATACATGTGTGTATGCGCGCGTGTACGTATGCCTGTATCCATGCGTGGTCGTGTGTGCGTACTTAGCATATATGTGTGTTGTGTGCGTATGTATGCATGCATACGAGTTATTTTCATATTTTTTGTTTCATACCATATATTTTTCATTTGGTCTTAAATCACTTTATGAACCGGTATGTTGTGTTGACAGTGCCTGTAAGTAGCACTGAAAAGTAATACTATATTGGACAGTCCGATGTTGATTCCAACCACGAACTCTTGAGGCTACCGAAAACAAAATAAATGTGCAAAGAATTGTGAAATTTGAAAGATATACTTGGGCCTCAGATAAATTAAACGATTTTGTTTCTGCCCCTCAATCTAATGAAAGCATGGCAATCTTTGAAGAAGCAGAAAGTCGTATTGATATTAATATCGACCTTGCTCTATTGAAATTTAACGAAGGTCTTGCATTGTCTTGTCAGTGTATGAGTAAAACCATGGTGATAAATAACAATAAGCATCAACCCTGGTTTGACTTTGAATGCTTTTTTAGACGTAGTCAGGCGCACAGAGCTTTGCGATTGTTTAACAGGGCGAGAGTCAGCCCTGCTGCTGCTGACCTAAGAAAATAATATAATCTTCTTAGAAACCAGTATAAAGATTTACTTCGTGATAAGCAATTATGCTACAGAGAAAATGTCTTATATTCCCTCGATATTAATGCAAGGGATTCAAAGAAATTCTGGAGTACAGTTAGGTCTATAAGAGATAAGAACGCAATCCAAAACTCAATTTCTCTTCCACAGTGGCCTCAGCACTTTAGTTGTATTTTAAACGAAGGTGTTGCTTCTCCTTTTCCTAATTTACAAAGCTCTAACATAAGCAATGATGAGTCAGTCAATGGAAACCTTAACACTGATTGTCTTGAATGCGATATAAGTGAGGAAGTGTTTTTTTGTGCAATCAACGCATTAAAAAGTAGCAAAGTGCCTGGTCCAGGTGGCTTGATTGGGGAAATGTATAATATTCTTCTCCCATCATTGTCCCGTTTCTTACAATATAGTTCAATAAACTTTTGAACACTGGTTCTTTCCCTTCAAGTTGGTGTGAAGCACTTATACAGCCTTTATGCAAAAAGGGTGATATAGATTCTACCGACAATTATCGAGTCATTTCTTTGTTGAATATTAATGCAAAATTGTACAGCTACATACTTAACAAACATTTAACAAAATGGCTAGAAGATAACAGTGTTATTAATGAAGCGCAGGCTGGATTTAGGAAACAATACAGCAGAACTGATCACATATTTACGCTTCTCTCTATTGTACAAAAACAGCTGTTGAATCTTAAAAAGTTATATGTAGCTTTCATTGATTTCAAACAAGCTTTTGACATGGCTGACATGAATCGTCTTTGGGAAATTTTAAATAAGAAGGGTATCAGAGGTAAAATGCTTACAGCAGTAAAAAGCATGTAAACTGTAGTAAAGGCTAGAGTTAAAGTATGGGCTGATCTAACTGATGTGTTCTTTTGTCCACGCGGTCTTAAACAGGGCGAAGTATTGTAAACAGGCCTACATCTTAATTGGGAACAGAAATACTGATACTGGTCCAGTTATCTTGTCAGGATGAGCGGCCAAAGCATTATCAGTTTACTTCTGTTTTGGGCGAGATGTAGTTGCTTAAGTTACAGACAACTGAACAAAACAATGACGGAAACATGTAACAGACAAACGGTAACAGCAATTGACATTTACTTTACACACATGTAACATTTAAACAAAGATGAGTAAGGGAGAATGAGATCGATAAAATGAACCAAACAATTAATTGAGCCCAGTCAAGTTATTACGTTTCATTCTCTTCTTTTCTTTTCTCTTTTATTCCCTTTATAATCCAACGAGCCACACATTAATCCAATGAACACAATTCACACCAGAATAATCAATTCAAGAATCAGTTACGTTGGAGTAAAAGAAATGTAAACAACCCAAGCTCACAAAACACACATCAGTCGTTCACTTCTCATTGTCTCTACCTGCTTCTTCAAGTTAAAAATACAACTATCAAAACTAAACTCTAAGAAAATAACAGCAACCAACTTTGAACTCGAAAAGGGCCCACAAAAAATGCTATTTACAAGTTTTAACCTGAGTGATGGAAACGGTTTAATGATGCAGATGTATTTTAATTTGCAGAAATTAAAGTCCAAAATATAGAAGTTTAATAATTTGGAACTGGAGGATCTTTAAGTAAGTTTGGTCTACAGGGGAAAGTACGAAATTTGAAGAGGATTTTTATTTAGAACTTTGTTCATAAAATAGTAGATCCTAAGCATTATGGTTGTTTAATAAAGTAACTATGCCGCAGTGGTGATAACTGAGCCAAGGGAGCTATAAAATTTGTTTATAGGCCTACTGATTATCTTTTACTTGACTCAATGCGACACAGACCTAGTTCTGACCTCTAGTCTAGTTTCTGAAAAGCTCCCAGAACCGGAGATTGGCTGAGTTTTTATAGTAAATAACCACTGATACGAGAACAGGGTAGGCTCGACCAATCGCAATCGACTAATGATACGTGAGTAGGGTAGGCTCGACCAATCAACATGGCGAGGCTACTGGGCCTTACTGTTGAGTCTAATAGTGAATGAAATTCCAACTTTGCGAAATTATGTGAAAGTGACAGCGTTCGGGATGCAACTGATTCAATAGAAGGATTATTTGTGCTTGTGTGTGTGGTGTTTACAAGTGAAAAAAAAAAAAATAATTCAAGAAAAATTCAAAGGATTAACAACGTCCCCAGTCAGAAAACAAATGGTACAACTGTTCTTACAAGGAAAGTTCGACTTCCAAATCCCTTTAAATTCACTTTACAGAATCGATAACCATAACTACAATGAAATCGACAATAATGTGTGAACATAACATCTTCCCAATTGTACAACATTCCAGTCAATTTCGGGTAAACGCGGCCTAACAAGTGACACTGTCTAGGGTTAGGCCTTCGTTCTCAAACTAGATCTATCAAACGTTGTAGGGCCTCAGACCAAGAATCAACACAAGATGGTTCCCAAACATTATTGGAACCTTCCCTGGACAATTAACAATATGCTATCTAGACCAGTCGAGCATTATGATGAGAATAACAATTGGAAAAACATAAACAAAGCATGATAATCATGGCTGCCTTGAGCAATCACACATAGGCTAAAAACGGAACAAGAGCAATATGGCCGCCGCCATACGAATACCAAGTCACGTAGAAACAGTGTTTTCATAAAACTGGCTCACAGCCATTAAACAAACTGATTGAAAAAGTTAGTTTAATGCTTTAGCTGCAATATTGAATAGTATTATGTATTTGTATAGGCATGATATTGAGAAAATGGACAATGAATAGGGAGGTTGACTTAATATGGAAGCTTGAATATTGCATATGATATTGAATCAATTATCAAACTTTTTGCAGACGACACTAGCATGTATTTGGGCTTAAAAAACACTCACATCAGGACAGAAATACTAAATTCAGATCTCGAAAAGATTAACAGTTGGGCAGCAACATGGAAAGTCAAATTTAATGAATCCAAAACTGAGCTCATGACAATCTCTAACCGGGTAATGGCAGACACACAACCTTTGACATTTAATGACGTAATTCTACAAGAAAGTGACTCACATAAACATTTAGGTGTAATAATACAAAACAACTGTAAATGGGATCTTCATATAAAATCCATTTTGTCCAAATGCCGAATACTTGTTGCTTGTTTTAGGTCATATAAATATTGTGTAAGTCGCAAATCGCTTCTCACTATGTACAAATCATTTATCATGCCTCACTTTGATTATTCGGACGTTATCTGGGACAATTGCACGAACAAACAAGCAGAAGATCTAGAAAGTCTCCAATTAGACGCAATTAGGACAATCATTGGTTCATTTCGTGGGACCAGCCATCATAAATTGTATGCTGAGTCTGGACTTACTACTTTAAAAGAGAGACGACGTCGTCATAAAATTATCTTGTATTTTAAAATTGTTCATGGTATTGTGCCCTTGTACTTAATAGAGCGTCTTCCACCCCTGGTTGCCTCAGTAAACCCGTACCACAGACGTAATTACCTTGAAAGACTTGTACCAATGAGTAGACTAGAGTTATACAGATCCTCATTCTTTCCCTCTGCAACTGTACTTTGGAACATTCTTCCTGATCATATTAAACAATGTGATTCCATTAGCATGCTTAAGCGTTTTCTCCGAGAGACAGATAACGTTGTACCACAATATTATTATTTACCTGACAGAGCTTCTGAAGTAATAATTTGCAAACTGAGACTACAAATGAGTGACTTAAAAGATTATTTATTCCTTCGACATCTCTCCAATAGTACAGTATGTGCTTGCGGATTTGATGCTGAAGATGCTGAACATTTCCTTTTGTATTGTCCTCTCTTCCAACAAGCTCGTGCAGAAACCATTGCATTACTGCCAGATGATGTTAAAACTGACTGTGCAGTGTTATTGTTTGGCAGTAATTATAAAAATGTCTCAGAGAACTCTAGAATATTCCTTGCAGTTTGCGAGTTCATTCAAAAGTCTAACAGGTTTGTGGTCGGCTAGGCGTGCAATGATGCATATGTCAAATTATTTTTCCATGCATATTTTGTCCAATTCCTAAACTAAATTATTGAGAATACTACTGATTATAATTTTATTCAACTGTCAAACAAATTCTCAATAACATGATCAATTCTGACTGTAACATGATTCGTCGTTTCCCTTTGATAAGGGGCGCAAGCTTGCATAAACAAATATTTATTCTGCTCTTGACATGACTTTACAATCCCATTTGTTTTTGTTGTTGTTGTTGTTTTTTAGCCCTGGTAGGTATAGCTTTGTGATGACTCTGATTCAATGCAAGCTGACATTATGTTTTATATTGCCCCTAATATTCATGTAGTTTAGATTTACTTAATTTTGTTGTGTATTTTCTTTTTTTCTTTTATTTTTTTTCCTTTTTGTATATAAGTGTTTACTACTGTTGTTGCTTTTATGTTATTATTTTTTCAATGTTAGATTAGTTTTGCGTGTGCAGTCCTTACTGTGCAACTTAAATATTAGAGTACGCTTTATAAGCTCTTAGCTTGTTGTACTCGAAGTTCATAAATGTATTGCTGCTTTGTTATGATTTTCTATTCTTGAATAAATTCTTGTTTAAACCAATATGGAAGCTTGAGCAATAACATTTCAAAAATTATTTAAAAATAAACTCTCACTCATAATGATGAAATCAAATGAAAAGCAAACTCTAAGTTATTGATTTGACATTAAGTAAGCCTGAAGTGGCTGAGTGAGCTGGATTTTACATAAAATAGGGGTAAAGTAAACAAACAATATGGCCGCCACCAATAGTCATATCATTATAGCAAGCCACTTAGAACAGTGTTTTTGTGAAAACTGGTCCACAGCCATGAAACAAACTGATTGAAAAAGTTAGTTTAATGTTTAACGCTTTAGCTTCAATATTGAATAGTATTATGTATTTGTATAGGCATGATATTGAGAAAATGGACAATGAATAGGGAGGTTGACTTAATATGGAAGCTTGAGCTAAGTCAAGCAATGACATTTCAAAAATTATTTAAAAATAAACTGTCTCACTCATAATGATGAAATCAAATGAAAAGCAAACTCAAGTTATGGATTTGACATTAAGTAAGCCTGAAGTGGCTGAGTGAGCTGGATTGTACATAAAATGGAGATAAAGTAAACAAACAATATGGCCACCACCAATAGTCATAGTATTATAGCAAGTCACTTTGAACAGCGTTTTTTTGAAAACTGGGCCACAGCCATTAAGCAAACTGATTGAAAAAAATAGTTTACTGCTTTAGCTGCAATATTGAATAATATTATGTATTTGTATAGGCACGATATTGAGAAAATGGACAATGAATAGGGAGGTTGACTTAATATGGAAGCTTGAACAGCGTTTTTATGAAAACTGGTCCACAGCCATGAAACAAACTGATTGAAAAAGTTAGTTTAATGCTTTAGCTGCCATATGGAATAATATTATGTATTTGTATAGGCACGATATTGAGAAAATGGGGAAACAATTAGGGTGACAATGGAGCATGGCAACCTAAGCCAGATCAAAGCAAGTCACATTTCAACAAGGATTTTAAAACGAACTATCCCAAATAAGATAGAAACATTGACTGAAAAAGTAACTTTAATGCAATGGTTGTAAGATTAGATTGTGCTTAAACGAATCAGTGGGAGGATTTGGCTATAATAATTTAAATAAATGATTTGGGGAACCTTACCAAGCAAGACAGATCTAGATCTAGAGACTGCAAGTACAATAAGACAAGGATTTGTTAGCTTTGTTAAACAATGAAATAACATAAAATAAAGCCAATAAGGCAGACATGGGACCTGATACAAATTTGTGAAAAGAGACTCTAGAGAGAGCAGGACAGTTAAGGGTCAGCTGAGATAAAGCCCATCTTCATTAAGTGTTTCAGCATAAATGAAAGTACAAAATATAGATCTAAATTACTACTAATTTGTCGGTAAAATATTAATTTAGCAAAATAAATCTAGAAGTTTGCTTATCTATAAAATCAAGAATGCAACACTTTATTACAAAAAAGTAATATTGCGTGATGGTGCTGGTGATAGATCTAGAGAGAGTAAGTGCAGCTTACAGTATGTAGTCCTGTACTGTTTTCGTTATTGATTAATGAACTAACTGAAGAAATAATCCGTAACGGAAAACATTGTATTCCTTTATCACCAGATTTGATACAGTTAATAATTTTGCTCTTTGCTGATGATATTGTTCTATTGTTTTCAACCATAGTTAGCCTTCAACAGCAGCTTCATATTTTGTCTAACATTACACAGAAACTTGATTTGATTGTTAATTTACAAAAAAAGTCAAATATTACTGTATTCAGAAATGGAGGTTATATTTTATCCAAAGAAAAATGGTTTTACAACGGTGCACAACTTGAGATTGTAAAGCAGTATAAATACCTTGTGGTTGCTTTTTTCTACTGGTCTCACTTTTTCCTATTGTCTTCATGATCTAGCTTCTCTGGCAAAATATAAGGTTATTAATATCTTGAAGCTACTATGGAAATTCCAGAGCTTATCCCCAAAATTATTTTTGTAAATTCTTTGACTGTCAAGTTCAGCCAATGCTCACATATGGAGCTGAAGTCTGGGGGTTAACAGCAGATCATTCCTTAATTGAAAAGATTCACTTATTTGCATTGAAGAGATTTCTCAACGTTTCAATTAAAGCACATTATTCTTTGGTCTTCAGTGAAACTGGTAGAAACTCACTCCATATTAATACTGCTATTAATTGTATTATATACTGGTTACGAATTGCTCATATGCCCAATAATCGCCTCCCTAAGAAATCTTATATGATGCTGTACAACATCCATTGTCGTAATAAAAATAACTGGGTGTCGCATATTTGCTTCACATTATTTCGCTTTGGTTTGGGTTATGTCTGGGAGAATCAAGGGGTTTGTAATATAAAAGCTTTTCTTTCTGAGTTTAAACAGCGCCTTGTAGACTGCTACTTGCAGGATTGGCATGCCACATGGAACAGAAAGACCGGTTCCTTTTGTATTCCACTTTTCACCAGATATATGAAATTCCGAACTATTTGTTTAATGTAAGCAATGTAGCAGCCCGTAAAAAACTTATTAGATTTAGACTTGGATTTGTGGGCCTTAAACACTCACATATTACGTTATTCGTGTGTTTCACAAGATGCGTTATATTTAATTGTCCTTTTTGTCCATATCAATTATAGTGGGTCCGCTTATGGGATAAAATGAATGGCAAATTGCAAATTAGGGATAAGGCATGTCCTTTGGCACACATGTACCTTAGACCCTCCCCTAACATAAAATGATGGGAAATACCTTCGCAGCTGGTGGTTTATGTGAGAAACAGGCCCCTTTGTGACGTCACCCTAATATTGCTATTATATAAGTGCGAATCCAACTACATTAATTTAGCTTTTATTGGTTATCTAACGTACAATTATGTCTTGCTACATGCACTTTTATGTGTGTCATTAAAACCAGATCAAGCTCTAAGCTCATTACAAGCACGAGTCACACAATGGGATAATGTGCTCATGTAGAGCCAAAATCACCGTTGCCAGCAAGGGCGCAACTATTTATTTCCAGCACAGTAAATCCTAAGCATCTTATGGACTACATTGCATTGATATGTGACAGACAAAAGTGTGGAGAAACTCTGCGGAGAGCTGGACAAACAGAGGGTCTAATTTTACATGAAGTAGCGTGCTTTAAGATGTCAATGAGGGCCTGCACATCAAATCAAATCATCCTTATTATCTCATAGCAGATAAATTGCAGCCAGGTGCACATACGAAAAACAACAATAAACACATGTATCAACAACAATTAAAGAATATAAAGTAATAACTAATAACACTGCAATATTGTAATTAACAAACTGGACGAATACGAACAAATACTCCAGTAAAAGCAGAACGCATTTTGAAAATACATATAAAATACATTTGTCTGTGCATCGGTGAATTAATAAAACTGTGTTGCAACCGCCATAGCCTCTATTGTCAACTGATCGACATGACAACTAGCATATCTTGTTCTGTTTCTTAAGTTCTTTTATAATGCTCTTTATTTTGATTAATAGGTGCATATTCAATGCGCAATAAGCCGGAATTTTGTGTTTTTCACTTCTTTTACTTATACTTATGCAGTCTTGTTATTTGTAATATAAAAAAAAAGAAGAAAAGAAAGAAGAAAGACAATTCGACTTTAGAAAGGTCCAAATGAAATGTGAATATTGATGCAACGTTGACTCAGCATGCAATCAGTTTGATGCATTTCAGTCATCAGTGTTTCCTGTAGAACTCGTTTACCGTCAGGAAGAAAGTGTGAGTGATTTTCAGCATATTTTGCATGCGAACTTTACCAATTCCCAAACCTTTGATCTACCAAAAGGACAATGTGCAATTATAAATCAACACTTGTACACAAGCAAAACAGGTTAGAGAGAGAGAGAGAGAGAGAGAGAGAGAGAGAGAGAGAGAGAGAGAGAGAGAGAGAGAGAGAGAGAGAGAGAGAGAGAGAGAGAGAGAGAGAGAGAGAGCGAGAGAGAGAGAGAGAAACTTGAAACTTGAAAATTTTACCGACAATAGCCTAAGTCGGCCTTCATGTCAGGCCTTTACAATATTCGAAAGTACGATGATACACTCAAATGGACAAAGGCAAAATCAAAACGTGACAAGGTAGACGCGTGTCACTTATTGTGTTAATGCTGTGAAAGTCCGTGCTAGAATCAAACCGTGAAACGAATACTTGCAGCAATATAGCACTTCATGTCTTTTCGTGCGTGAAACCCAGTGAACCAGAACCGAGGAAGAATCTGACGCCATCCACGATGATGCGTAGAGCGCGGAGTCCGGCATCGATTCTGTCTGTCAGTCTGTCCCTGTTGGCAGGAGTCCAGAGCTGCATCTTGGAGAAGATAGCCCGTTCCTCCTGCGTCATCTGCCCGGTGTCCCTCTTGGCGAACCAGAAGACATTAGAGGGGGTGGCGTCGGAGAGAGAGAGAGAGACAGAGAGAGAGAGAGAAGAGAGAGAGAGAGAGAGAGAGAGAGAGAGAGAGAGAGAGAGAGAGATGTGTGAGAGTGAGAGACAGAGACAGATGATGAGAGACAGAGACAGGGAGTGAGAGACAGACAGAGACAGAGCATTACAGAGAACCAATAGTAAAGAACAAAAATACACCATATCGTCCCACCATTATTGACAAACCTGTTTGATAGGCTAATTGACATGAAGTGAGAGTGGAGTTGGGGTCAGATAGTGAAGGGCCAGAGCCTGTCTTTCAAACATACACGTTGTATGAACCTGTTTCATTCGATCTGCTTAAGTTTCGCTTTACATGCAGAACTAATGGCAAACAAGTAGCATTATACCCACCTCCTTCCGTTTCACACAGTCAAACACCATTCAATCTAATCTCACTTAGGCTGGATGCACGACTGTAGCGAATATAATGTATTCCAGAAGGAAACAAAGTGCATGATAATGTAGGCAAGAGAAAATATTTACTTGGTGAGTGATTCTGTTAGGGAGGCTCTTCCTTATGCACTTTGAAAGGAAGTGGCATAAACAATTGATGTCAGGCATGCCAGTAATTCCAATTTATTCTTCATACTACATCAGGTGAAGCATAATTATCAAGACGTCTTCCTTGCAGGCATCACCACAATTTCAACTGTGAATTTATTGAAGAGAGGGCCTTTTGTAATAAGGATAGTTCATGTTATTGTATCCATTCATGGCAGTGTAATATAGACACGCCCATCCATTCTTCTTCAAACCTGTTTGTTAACAAAGCTTGAAATGCAGCTCAAAATATATTTCTAGGCATTGTGTGCCACAGTCGTAATTGTAAATTAAGGTGAAAATTATGTTTTACATCCTCTCGGTCATAGACACATGAGGGCTAGGGTTAGCAAAGATGGTGGGAACAATACTGGCTGCAATGCCTGGAGGCAGTGCAACACCAGTAAAGTCCTGAGGTTTTAACAATATAGTAGATAGGTGTAGCGGCAACCACGCCTCGGCTAAGCCTCATCGGCTATGGTACCGCCACATTGTCTGCAATTGTAAATTAAAACAGACACTTTGAATCTTAAAAACATCAAGTACTAGAAATATCATAGTTTGATTATTTGAAGATTGTAAACAGCATAAGAAAAACGATAAATGTCTTGGGTATATCAAACAAAATTCTCCAAAAAGTTATGTATTAATATGATATATGATTTTCAGAAATTTGATACTTTCCTAATACCACTTTTTTCTTCTCTCACTATAACATGGATTGTGAAGGCAATGCTGCACATGGTTGTTACTCATAATTCTGAATCTGTGTCCATAAGCCAAGGATCCCGAGAAATAATTAGGCTAATCTATAAACTAATATGCGATTTTGAGAATAAGATATATATTTTCTTTCAGCAAGTTACTAAGAATTCAGAGATTAAAAAAAATAAACAAATATGTAGGCAATTCAGTAAACCTAACATGAACTAAGTAAACCAAGTATGTAGGCTAGTTCTCGTAAGCATTTAGCTGTAATCATTTGATTTTAAAAAAAAAGAAGTGGTGGGTGTGGAAGTAAGAAAAGAGACAGTGGTCAATAGACATGTTCTGTTTTCTTGTGATGAAAAACAATGCACCGGTTATGACTAAGCATGTCGTCAAAGAGAAAAGACTAATTTTCTGGTTACTTGTACTACAGGAAAACTGAAAACTGAACAGTAGCAAATTTGTCAATCTGTTGGACTTTAAATGACCACTGTATCTTCCATGTAGCTTGTAGTGTGTTTCCCACAATTTTTTCCACTCAATGCATGTAAACAACATGTGTTGAAAGAGAAATTATGTAATCCCTTCAGATGAGATTGCTTGACTTAACCTGGCTGAAAAATCAGTCATCATGTTTAACTAGAGGGCTTATGTTTGCCTTTGAGAACAAACATGACAGGATTCTCCCCTCCACCAGCCTTTCCCTCCCCACTTCCGGCTCTGATTGATACTGGAAGTGTTGCATCATTAATCTTTAATAATCTTTAATAATCACACAAAATAAGAATGCATTTCGTGCAGCCGTTTTCGAGTTATTTAAGATTACAATTTACCCACATTTGGCCATTTCCAACCCACTTCCGGTTTTGGGTATGAAATGGAAGTGTTGCACCGTAACTCCTGAGTAAATACCGAAAATATGATTGTATTTTGTGCAGCTGTTTCCGATATATTCAATATTAAAAATTGGCCACATTTCGCAGTTTTTTGGCCAAATGTAGGCCAATTGGTTTTATATTGACAATTTAGCATCCTTCTATTTTCCTGCAAATTTCAGCAAGATTCAGTGAAAAATAAATAAATCCATCAATGGAAATAAGTGAAAGTGACACAACTCACTTTACATAAATTTGAATAACTTCCAAACTATTTAACATATCATCAACAAACTCCTTTCAAACCTGGGCCAGAGTAAGGGCTACAAAAGCCAATACAGTGGAATCCGTTTAATTGGCCATCGGATAATCGACCAAAGCCGCTTAATCGGCCAATTTCCTCTGGAACGGAATTTTTTATTCTTAAGCATGTATTATTTTGTTCGTTTTTACGGCCAAAGCTGAAATCTCAATTTCGCTTTATTGGCCACATTTTTTCTCTATAATCTTTCCTCTTTACCCTTTTTTGAGAGGGAGAACAACAGAGGCAGACAAACTGACAACACGCTTTTGACGATTACATGGTTGAGTGTGAAGCTGGAAGGTGAGCTGTTGTCAACTGAACGACCCTGCATGGCGTTGAAATCACTCAAGAAAACAAAATCATTGTCTTTTACTCGTGCTTCTGTCAAGTTGTAGGATTAATAAACACACACACACACACACTCACACACATCACAAAAAGGGAAAGAATTTGAATTTGAACTGCAACATTTAATTTTGACGTCATTGCTTTTGACTTGCATAATTGCGTCATACAGTATCTCGATGTTCGTTTTATCGGCGGATTCGCTTTATCGGCCATATGTTTCCTTGTCCCAAAAGTGGCCGATTAAGCGGATTCACATATCACATATCACATAAGGCTATAGGCTATAAGCCTTTTGCCCTCATTAGTGGTAATTTTTTTGCATCAAATATCAATTGTTTTTTAAATATTTTATTTGCCCGTGGATTTATTTTGGCTTGAGTGTATACTAACACTTAGCTTTATTTTTCATATACATCCAAATTGGTAGAAAAAGTATATTTTAATAATTCTTTGTCAATACGATTTTTAAATGCATTTACTGAAGGTGCATTGACGGTATCAAATGATAAATTGTTCCATAAATTTTTTATTCTATTAGTAAAGAACGAATGAAACTGTCTGGTGTTGGTTAGTGTTTTGGTTAGTTTAAAATTGTGTCCCCGAGTAGTATTATGACTAGATAAGTGGGAAAAGAGGTGCAGTAGTTGAGGAATCATACAAACCATGCAAAATTTTATAATTTGCACTGTAGTTAGTTTTGTGACGTCACTTCTGGTTTTGGCTATTCTGTGAACCAAATAAAAGCTGCCTGACCATAGCTCCAAATGATCTAAACTACACCCATTTATTAACACAGAAACACATAACTAGGGGAAACGGAAATGGACAAGGGAACACAAAGATATCACCAATCCAGGCGAAAGTTCAATCACTCGTCGTCAAGTCCAATCTGACGACGCAGCTTTGAAATACGTCTACTCTACAGTCGACGTCGACGTCCCATTCACTGACGTCATCCTGGTGCTCGCCAGCACTCAGTCTGCAGCTGTCCACGCTGCTGGTGACGATGGAGGCGCTCCTCTCCTAGGGCATCCACTCCAGTGCAGTGCAGTCACCAAACCGGGTCCCTGTTTATAAAGTCCATAATTAGTTCCCTTGCGTAATGTCAGTTCCCTCTACTGTCCTACCGTTCCCCCTTTATCCTACAGACACTAGACAACACAACACAACATAAACATAACAATAAGTTTCCAAAACATGTTTCATCTAAACACGATCTAAAACTATGATCATTAATTTACTCACTGATAACAGTTAACTTTCTCATCCGAAATTGTTAACGTTTACTCCAAAGGTAGTATAGTTTGTTGTCTCAATAAATACAACTGAAAACCATAGTTCATTTATAAGAAGTCACAAAAAGTACAACTGTTCAGCAACTAACACAATGTCAACATCTACTAATACACTACGAACTACAATTAACAATATCCAATACCAACGTCAGTTATTCAACAATCATAACACTTACCCTAGCACTAGGGGACTACACGGAAATGGAAGGTCCTCTTCCCTTTCCCTTACTCTGCTACGCTTTAACAGAGGTTCTGCTTCCCAACAGGAACCAAGACAGAATGAAGAAAAACGACTCACAATTTAACTACTATTACAATTCCGTGCGCATGCACATAACAAAACTCACTTTGCTATTAAATTGTGATCGCCTAAATTTGAGCCAATGTAAATTCTAACACCAAAATTTAGACAATGATAAAAATATCAATTTCCCGTTTTCTCTTTCATTACACAAATCTACTGTTGAGCAAATTCTGAAAATATGAACGAAATCTGTTCAGTCGTTTTGGAGTTAATGAAGATTGAAATTTTGCCGAGTTTCCGGTTTTTTGGCCATATTTCGCCGATTTGTTTGCAAAATAATTTAATATTACTTATTTGGCAATCACTTATTTGGCAACTTTCCTGAAAATCTCAGCCAAATCGGACGAAAAAGGGGCAGAAAAAGAAGGGGAAAAACCTCTTACAAATGCAATAGTGTTCTACCTAAAGGGTAGAATCCTAATAAAACTGAAGAAAACTGTACAAATTCAGTAAACTTTGTAACAAAATAAATTCAGACACCTACAGTTTTGACATAAACCAGCCACCATACATTTTTATAAGGCACAAAATGCAATGCTTGTGCGTCATTATAGGCTGGTGTGAATGACGTCGCAGGGGAGGAGTTAAGCAGCTACGGTAGGAAAGCATAAAAGCGTCAAAAGTAATGCGATCTGAACTCTGCTGGACTTTAAATGACCACTGCATCTACCCGCCATCGTGTAGATGGTGTTTCCCACGCTGTCCTTGCTCAGGACAATGCATGCAACATGTGTGTAAAGGGAAACCGCCTAACCCCTTGTGACAAATTACCTAGGCTTGACGGAATGAGTATTATAATCAGAATATCATTTTCTTTTGTTGTATATTTTGATGTAAATGATATAGTGGTGTCCGGCTATGCCGGTAGTAAACGGTGGAATTTCGAAGCTTATTATTACTAATGGACATAGTATTGCATAGTTTTATTTTTTTTTTTATTAAACAGGCACCTCAGAATTATCGGGGCTGCTGCTGTCCTAAGGCAATGAAAGGGCCGCGAGGCCGAAAGGGAGCTGCATCGTGTGGGGAGGAGAAGCCTTCAGGTTTTTGAGGTGTGTAAAACCACAGAAGCTGCTGCTGACCTTAGACATTGAGAAGGGCCACGAGGTTGAAAGAAGCTGAACTGCGTGGGGTGGAGAAAAAGGTGTCGAGGCTTTGAACGATTCAAGTCGAATAGTACTATATGGCATAGTGCGGATATGCTGACCTCTAAGTAAATCTAACTTTGCTGAGTTATCGCCACATCGGTGACTTGGCATGAAGGGACATAATAATAGTGTGTGCATGTATAGTGTGGGGTGACTTTCCTTACATTTTATGTGTATTGGTTGGGTAGAGGGTGTTTGGCTAGTGGATTATCGCCCTTGAACAGTGAGGGGTGAAATAGCCTGTTCATTGCCGAGGGCTGTAGCCAGATGGGATTGAACATTGTTTGAACAAGCATCATTTTTATTGTGGTTGTTTACCTGTGAGGTTTTTAGCTTTGATTGTGAAAGGTGGAGTTAGCCATCTGCAACATTTAGTTCATCAGTGTATACATTTGGGTGTAACCGTAGTGGTATTTCCTGTGCTTTGGTACTTGTTCACTCTTGGCGGGGTGGATGAGTAGTTACTAGTGTTAAGCGTTCATTTCAATTTGTTTTTAGTTTCATTCATTTTGGGTGAAGTGAGTGGTTCACAGTTAGGACTTAATTGTAATTATAAACAGTTGGCGGGGGTTTTAGTTGGAAAGACAGGTCATTATAACGAATTTGGGTAGCTTGCTTAGCACCATTGTGTGTGATCTGGTCTTGAAATATACTCAAACCATCTGTTCTTTTCTAAATGTAGTTAATTGTAATTATAATAGTTGGCAGGGTTTTAGTTGGAACGACAGATCATTCTGACAAATTTGGGTAGCTTGTTTTAGCACCTTTGTGTGTGATCTGGTCTTGAACTATGGCTCAACCATCGTGTTTCTTCTCTAAACGTAGTTTAATTGTAATCATGATGGTTGGTAAGGGTTTAGTTGGGTAGGTGGGTCACTACAAGCTTCAAAAAGTCCAGAACTCTGCTGCCAGACTTGTCCTCAAGGCCTCTAAGTATCATCATGTTCAACCACTCCTGATATCCCTCCATTGGCTTTCCATCAAAGCACGTATTGACTACAAAATTTCCACTCTATGTCATTCTTATTTCTCTGGAAATGCCCCTAGCTACATCTCTGACATGCTTTCTGTCTATACTCCATCAAGGCAATTGCGGTCATCTTCAGATTCCAAAATTCTCTGTGTTCCTAGTACACGAACAAAAATGTTTGGTGAGCGCTCCTTTTCCTTTTCGGCCCCGTCAGTTTGGAACTCCTTGCCACGCGAAATTCGCCATATCCAGTCCTTGCAATGTTTCAAATCAGCTCTCAAGCGCTGTTGTCCTGTTGCGGCGCTGCATCTGACTACGACCTTCATCAACCGAACCAGACTGAGCATAATTATGGCTGGGCACATTGAAAAAGAAGAAGTTTGACAAATATTTGCTATGCTTTTAACTCTCTCATAATTAATTATTTGCTTAGCAAATCTGGTCTATGTGTCCAACAACTTTCAGAGATCTTTGTCCTCGTAATGGGCGAAATACACGATGTCATTATTTAATTTTTCCCCATGGCAACACGGCCATGCACTTGTGATATCACTAGGCCTACTAGACTAGCAACAATGTAGAGTGGCACAGAGGTAACGCGTTTTCGCCTCTTATACAATAAACCCGAGTTCGAACCTGGGTACAGGGGATTTTTCCATCTCACTCTGCATTAGGCCTTATGGTCTGAACGTGGAGTCTTTGGGATGAGACAATAAATCGAGGTCCCATGTGCCCATGCACTTAGTCTTAGCACGTTAATCCCAGTGGCAACGAAAAAGTTGTCATTTGGTAAAACATTTTGGTTAGGTTTAGGGTCAGCTAAGTGTCAGTCTCATATCACACCATCAATTTTTATTTTTGTGTCTGGATTAGACGGTTTTATGGTTAGGGTTAGGAATACGGGTTTGGGATAGGGTTAGGGATAGGTCCCTAGGGTCAGCTTAGAGTCAAATACACAAAACCAATAAACAGTTGATGATTAAGCTGACCCTAAGCCTATCCCTAACCCTATCCCAAACCCTATTCCTAACCCTAGCCCTAACCTGAGACCGTCTGAAATGAATGGAAGGGGCAAGGGAGGGGGCTATTCTTACCATCCACCAATCAAGTTGGTCAAAATCATGGGTCTCTCACTCATGGAGTTTTACGTCCTCTTGGTCTGAATCAGAAAAATATGGGACATTTGTAAATAAAGATGCTTAGAACATACTGGCGGCAATGCACGGAGGCAGCACGAAAACAAGTCAAGTCCCATTGTACGACCACACAAGATAGAGATGTTTTTTAACACCACACCAAATCTGTTTTTCACTTTTTTCCTCTTATAACTGGGGAAGAAATCTTGTTTTGACCAAGTCTGACTCCCATATAAATGACCCCAATTCAAACCGACACATCAGTTTGAAATGAGCAGCCTCAATTTGAATATGGGGACATTCGTATGTGGGTCACAGCAACCCAGGAAAAACCAGGTGATGCGTCACTGTGTCTTTAATATTTGCCAGAAGAAGGGACCGTAAGTGACGTACGTAGGCTTACCTTTTTTAAAGCAAAACATTTACTTAATGCAGGGACCAACTGCAGAACAATGTTCATGGGTTATACCAATAGAGAAAACCCGTCAACAGTTGCAAACCAGATCAGTCAACTACTGAAGACAGTCTGCTCTATTAATGTCTCGAAGTGTTCCAGAAGGTTAGGCATTTCAGAAATGTGTGCTGTTTTGTTTCACTGATGAACAGCCGTTCCATGATCAAAGAAACAAAAAGAAGAAGACAAAGCAGCAAACAATTATCTAGGCGTGTTATGATCATTAAGACAAATATACAGTTTTCGTCACGCCAGTACCATCTAATATCTATAAGCGAGCTATGTGTGTGTGTGTGTGTGTGTGTGTGTGTGTGGTGTGTGTGTGTACTTTGTGTCCTATGCACCGTATTTAGCGTGGTTTTTAGCGCCGCCAAACTTTCACAGTATCCTGAGGGATGACCCATGTTGAAGGTAGGGTACATTACATTTTGCAACACGCTCCGTAATTAGCGTAATTAGTCAAAGTCAATTTGAAAGCTGGCCAGTTGTTTCTGTTCTATTATTGGGTTGCATAGGTTACCAAAACATTATTTTCTAATAATGGTAACAGATACAAACGTGATATTTTGGCAATAGGTACACAATATAGTACTAATAACATCAAAAGTTTCAAAGCGTCCGCTTTATTAATTTTGATTTAGATTTATTTTAAAATAAATGCATGTTTCGTCAAGCCCAGACCTTTTAAAACTCGATCCCGCTGGATCCCTTCATAGACTTCATAATGTTAACACACTTGGTTATATATAATTGTGGCGGGGGGTTGATACCATAGCTGATGAGGTGTAACCGAGGCGTGGCTACCGCTACACCTATCTGCATTGCTAAAAAATCGGGAATTTAATGGTGTTGAACTGCATCCAGGCATTGCATCCAGTATTGTTCCCACCATCTGTGCATTTTACAAATGTCCCCCCAGTGTCCAGACCGAGGGGACGTAAAGCACCATTTTCATTCATTCCATAGTGTTAACACGTTCACTAAAACGCTTAAAAAGAACTTCTCCAGACATTCAAATTTTTTTTTAACAATCAACCCAACACGCAAATAACAATACAGTGGATTCTTAATACAGTTGACTAGACTTTTATGCGCGAAGCGGGTAGCAACCGGCTAGTTCATTATCTATAAAGACTAAAAACGCATCTGACATATTGCAACTTTAATCAACAGCTTTATTTCTGTCCAATTAAATTGTGGAGCCTGAGCAGAGTGGTGTCTTCTTTATCTTCAGCCGTCAATTCAGTTGGCAAAAACCGTCAGACTTACAAACCAGCTGCAGGACGAAGTTCGCAGTCTTCTCCAGGTCGTGGCGGCTGCCGCCAGAACCAGTAACCCCCTCAAAAAAACACACACACACACAACGCACGCGCACGCCACGCACACGCACACGCACGCACGCACGCACACAACACTCACACACACACACACACACACACGCACACACACACACGCACAACGCACAAAACACGCCACACCACACACACACACACGGCCAGTTCTGGCGTCGTAGAATATCGTGGCCTGAGCAGAGTTGTAAGATGTGTTCTGGGGTCTGGGTTCCTGACCCAACCGGATAAACAGTCGTCTGTATGGGCGAGTTTGAGCTCGGTTGAGGTCCTGAGTGATAGGCGTAGGCTACAGCGAAAACGAAACAGCAGCCTACTGTTTATTGCCTGAGAAGTCAAAGACAACATAACTTTTTTGGCACAAAACAATAACAATTTAAACCAAAAAAAGAAAGAATACTTCTTATAATTTCAGACGTAAAAAAGGAAAACGTGTTTATAGCCATGATCCCACGATCCCTTGATCTTTGCTTAGGTGGCCTATTATGTTGCTCCTTCTTTAAAACAATCATACATTAATTTTTATATTTTTGTGTGTGGCATTTATATTTAATTACATTGCTTATATTCTGGCTATATGAAGAGACATTGTGCAATGACTTGAGAGAAAACAGTCCTCAGAGAATCATGTCAAGCTTGATGGGCTCGTTGGTAAGTTTCCGTGGTGAGAAGATAAAATAATGCATGACTTTGTCGATGGTTTGATTTGATTGTCTTATTGTTTACCCTCTCATTTGAGTACTGGCTTGGTGGTGTGGTCCTGCCACCGCGTGCAGTTTGAATAAACTTTAAGGAAGCGTGAGTCAATGAGAGTGGCGTTGCATTACCACAATTGTTTATAAAGAAAAAATCGTGCAATGGTGTAGTGTAAACGGGTTGTTTGTAGGCTATGTACTATATTTGTAAATGGCAGGTCTATACTTCTCTTATTCTTTCCTTTGCGAGTTCACGGCTACAACTAACAAAAAGGGTTATCTTCTCATTTTGGGTTGTTCGCACTGCTCGCAGAGCCGACTTTACACTATAGAATAGACCCGCAAATCTGACATTAGTATCTTGTGATAAATTTCACTGCCCTGAATTTAGACCCTGTTAGACAATACAAATAGAAGTTGACAGCGTATTGGTAGAACCACAAAATTTTGCTTATTGCTAGGAGACTCGAAAATGCCATTCTTAATGGATCATCATCAAATGCACAAGTGTATATATGGTGTTTGACGTTGATGATAGTAATTGTTAGCACAGGTGGTTTTTAGGAGGAAAAAGAAACGATTGTAACAATCAGTGTGACGTCAATGAGGACATTCTCTGTTGTCTGGAATCACTGGGTCTCTTTGCCGTGCAGAGAGATGCTTCTAGTTCTCACAGACCTGACAACCGTCCAGCTGTAAGAGCGCTAGTTGCTGACCGAGCAGCTATCGTGACTGGTACTAAATGATACACTAGGCAAAGTCAACCAAGACCAAAAATCGTTCCCTGAAAAACCAGCTGCTATGTTTTGGATACAGCACTTATAACTGC
>JAGGCT020002090.1:2500-22716 GCA_017654935.2 Phymorhynchus buccinoides
TGTGTGTGTGTGTGTGTGTGTGTGTGTGCGTGTGCGCGCGCGCGTGTATGTGTGTATGATTTTCGTTTGCTGTTTTTGTATTTATGGTGTATGATTTCACATTTTGACAGGAAGTAGGAAGTTGTATTAACTTTACTGTCGTCTGCAACTGAAGGTGTGTCTAAGGAATGTGGACTCGAACATTTCGATGCTACAGTTTAAGTTCTGGTTGATCGGTCTTATTTGGGATAGATTAAAGAATTGAAACCATGAAGCCCATCTCAAGCGTGTTGAAGCATGACAGAAACATTTAAACGCAGGTTTTTGTTTGTAAAGCAAGCATGAAATGTGTGTCTGCTTGAAGGTGAGTACTACGTCATTGAGAATTGTGTACACATTGAGAAGGGAAATTTTGTCATTTTCAGAGGACACTTCATTTTTATATAGGGAAATGGATTGTTCATTCATTTTCGAATGAGGTGAGGATTTGTTAAATAAATAAGTTGGCAGCTGAAGAGATAAAGCACGACTTCGTGAAGTTTCTTAAGAACTTTTATGAATGTTTGTTGATGTTGATTGTGACAGGTGTTCAAAGTTTAGAATCAAAGGATGGAACCCACCCCAAGGCCCAACTCTCTTCCTGAGGAAGTTCATCACTTTTACTTTTGTCTAGGGCTACGGGTCCGTAACCCGCATTCTCCAGGCTACGGTTACAGGGCTCAATCACGAGACACAAAAATTGAGCGCAATTGTCTTGAAAAACTACTAACAGTAACATTGACTCTTTCTTATCATGTTCCTAACCCTATCCGATACTGCCTTACTGGCTATTCCTACCCTTTTACTGGCCTCCTGAACATGGTCGGAGTGTTGCAACAACCCCGTAACCATATCCACTGTGTTTATTTTTTACAGGGTTCTTAGTACTACAAGTACAACTTCTACTAGTTCTAGTCTAGCCCAGTCTAGAGATCTACTATCTAGAGGTGTTTTTTTTTTATTGCATGTCAAAATTCTTTTCTTTGTACTAGTAGTAGTACTACACTCTAAGTGCAGCAGAATCTTCAGCCTGTTGAAGTTGGCTGCCTAGCGGAAGAAGAACAAGAAGTAGAGTTGAAGTGAACTTATTCTGTTCGAGTAATCATCCCTTGACTCAATGGCTGCTCCCACCCCTCCCACTTACCCAGTAGGAATTAGTTGTGTTAAATCAGTTTGCGACAATGATGAAATTAGATGGCACTCATCTAAATCAATGTAGTCTTCTTCTTGGCAGCGCGTAGCGACAATCAACACTTTTTGGTAGTCTGATTTCTTTTTGGTAGATAATTACAATTATGTTTTGTTAGCTTATTCTGTATCCCTTTTGAGACTAGTGTTTTTAGTCTTATGTTTGTCTGAATACCCCCTCCCCCCTCCCCACTCTTTTGTATAGGAAACATGATTGATGAACATTATTACCTAACATTAATTTGTCATTTTTTTCCCTTCATTAATCCACATGTAGCCTTTAGGACCATAAGAGAGATAATTTGGAGACTTCATAATCCACATTTAGGACCATAAGACTTTAAGAGTGATAATTCGGTGACAGGAAGTCTTGAGCAAGACATCAAGAGATTATCTTCTCTTAGGGCAAACATGTGGATCTTGTCATTCATAATTTGTTTCATTTGTTTCATGAATTATGTTTTAAAAACTAATGAAACCTTTTTTCTGTTCTGCTTTCAGAGAGCTCTGTTAAAACAAAAGGCATGGAGTCACTGGAAACTTGTGGAAAAGAAAAAATCAGACGGATTGTAGAGCTGGAGGGTTACCTGTGTTAGTATTTATTTTATACTACTTGTTTATTTGAATGGCTTCTCCAAACAATTGCCAGGTCACGAGTAACTGAAAGCTTCCATTTTTGAAACTAGTACATTATGATAAAAGTATAACATCTGAGTTTCTGAGCTTGTAAACACAGATCTAGACTTTAATCTGTCAGACTTGTAAGAAAATCACTCTAGAAGAACACACACATCACAAAAACACTTGGAAAGCGGTTTCCTCAACAAGAAACAATGTAGACTTGATCCCAATTCAAAGAAAATTGTTTCTTTCATTTAAAAAACATATTTTTTAATGCTGCTGTGATTGATTCTTAAAATTTAAAAACTATAGTTGTTAATGCTGTCAAGATTGATTTTTTAATTTGAGCACTGTAGTTATTAATGCTGTCGAGTGCAGCAGCGATGGAGATCAAAGTGTTGGTGGACGGCATAACCCGGGTGGTGTCAGGTGCCACCCAGGACACGACATGTCAGGACGTGGTGGTGGCAGTGGCCCACGCTTTAAACCGCACAGGGAGGTTCTCGCTCATGGAACGGTGGCGCCACTCCACCCGACCTTTAACCCCAAACGACTGCCCCCTCCACGTGCTGCACAAGTGGGGAGAGTACGCCTCCGAAGTGCACTTCATCCTGTGTCAGCCCGATTCGGAGAACGATAAGCCCCCGGACAAACTGTGGAGAAAGAGAAGCGAGCAGCAGGCATTTCCCAGTGCTGTGCTTCCTCAAGGAGGAAGGCCTGCCGGCGCGGTTAATGTAAAGCGATCATCAACGTTTACCGGAGCACAAGCATCAGGGATGAGTTCATCGGCTCCAACGCACAAGATCCGGAGGACCAGGAAGGGTCCCGTGCCAAACGGAGATGTGCATGGAGTGGGTGGGTCAGCCCATCTCTCTCACCCCCCTCCGTCACAGCCGTTGGTGAAGCAGCAGAGGACGAAAGGGAACGATCATGAAGGGCGACCTCCCAGCACTGTTCAGCCTCCTGCTCATCCCGTGCCACCGCCACGTCACCGGTTTTCCAACGCTCACAACCAGCAGGTGGGTGTCCACACCGCTTCTTCTACCTCACCACGTTCCGCATCCACACCGTCATCCAGTATTCCCTCGAACAGTGACAATAAATCGGCATCGGCATTCAAGCCTTCGCCCGCTGGTCGCTCGTTTCCTGCAAGCTCGGCACTATCATCATCTTCATCATCATCATCATCATCATCATCATTAACCCTCCACACCCTTCCAGACACACACTCCCAGCCTAAGACTCTGATCCAGACGTCATTCCAGCAACAACAACAACAACAGCCCAAGCCCCAGACTCGGACAGAAATGCTAGCAGAGCAAGAACACCAAACGAAGCCCCACCCCCAACCCCGACCCAACACAGTCCCCCCGCCATTGCCCTCCTCCCCTCCCCCGTCTTCTGCAACGGTGGTGCGTTCAAATCTGGAATCGGGTCAGGGTGCGCTGGGGGACCTTGTGGAGACCTCGGTGCTGGTCGGTCCCGATTTCTCCCGGCGGGCCAGCCTGGAGGTTGAGGAGTACGACCTAAAAAAAAACTTCCCTGAAAAAAAAAAAAAGCAAAAAAAAAAAAACAAAGACCAAAAAAAAAAAAAAAAAAAAAAAAAAAAAAAAAAAAAAAAAACAAAAAAAAAAAAAAAAAAAAAAAAAAAAAAAAAAAAAAAAAAAAAAAAAAAAAAAAAAAAAAAGGAAATGGAGGTGGAGTCAAAAAAAAAAAAAAAAAAAAAAATAAAAAAAAAAAAAAAAAAAAAAAAAAAAAAAAGCTCAGGGGCGGAGGAAAAGCAGGGAAAAAGGTGGGGAAAGGAAAAAAAAAAAAAAAAAAAAAAAAAAATGCTGGAGGTGGTCACCGGTCTGCAGGAGCAACTCAGCGCGCAAAAGTCCAAAAAAAAAAAAAAAAAAAAAAAAAAAAAAAAAAAAAAAAAAAAAGCAAAAAAAATCAACACAGGTAATGGTAATGATGTGTGTACTAATGTGTGTGTGTGTGTGTCTTAATAGTTCAAAATGCTGTAAGAAGTAAAAAAACAACTCAACATGCACTGATGATACAAAAAAAAAAAAAAAAAGCCCCACCCCTAACCTTGAAAGTTGCTCAAAAGTCCCCCCGCCATTGCCCTCCTCCCCTCCCCCGTCTTCTGCAACGGTGGTGCGTTCAAATCTGGAATCGGGTCAGGGTGCGCTGGGGGACCTTGTGGAGACCTCGGTGCTGGTCGGTCCCGATTTCTCCCGGCGGGCCAGCCTGGAGGTTGAGGAGTACGACCTGGACCACAACTTCCCTGACCCCCACAGGGAGCACGGTGGTGGGCACACAGAGCAGCGCCCCTCCGTGGGGCTGGAGTACTGCCTGGACCAGGAGATGGAGGTGGAGTCAGGTGGGGGCGCCAGCTCAGGGGCGGAGGACAGCAGGGACAGAGGTGGGGAGGAGCGTGCTGCCATGCTGGAGGTGGTCACCGGTCTGCAGGAGCAACTCAGCGCGCAGGAGTCCAGGCTTGGCCTCATCAACACAGGTAATGGTAATGATGTGTGTACTAATGTGTGTGTGTGTGTGTCTTAATAGTTCAATGCTGTTGAACAACTCAACATGCACTGATGATACCGGAATGCTAGGCTTGAAAGTTGCTCAAAACGCTAGGCCTGGCGTCGTCAACACAGGTAATGGTAATGTGTGTACTAAAGTGTGTGTGTCGTTTAAGTTTGCTGTTGAACAACTCAACATGCTGGAGTGGTAGGCTTGCTCAAAATGCTTGGCCTGGCGTCGTCAACACAGGTAATGGTAATAATGTGTGTACTAAAATGTGTGTGTGTCATTAGTTTGTTGTTGAACAACTCAACATGCAGGAGTGGTAGGCTTGCTCAAAATGCTAGGCCTAGGCTTGGCGTCGTCAACACAGGTAATGGTAATAATGTGTGTACTAAAGTGTGTGTGTGTCATTAGTTTGTTGTTGAACAACTCAACATGCAGGAGTGGTAGGCTTGCTCAAAATGCTAGGCTTGGCGTCGTCAACACAGGTAATGGTAATAATGTGTGTATTAAAGTGTGTGTGTCGTTAGTTTGCTGTTGAACAACTCAACATGCTGGAGTGGTAGGCTTGCTCAAAATGCTAGGCTTGGCGTCGTCAACACAGGTAATGGTAATAATGTGTGTACTAAAGTCTAAAGGTTGTGTGTGTGTGTTTCGTTAGTTTGCTTGTTGAACAGCTCGACATGCACTGATGATGCAGGAATGCTAGGCTTGCTCAAAATGCTAGGCCTAGGCTTGGCGTCGTCAACACAGGTAATGGTAATAATGTTTGTACTAAAGTGTGTGTGTGTCGTTCGTTTGCTGTTGAACAACCCAACATGCAGGAGTGCTAGGCTTGTTCAAAACGCTAGGCTTGGCGTCATCAACACAGGTAATGGTTATGTCAAATATGTATATATGTACCGTATTTTACGGACTAAGTATAAGGCAATGCTTTTTTTCCCCAGACTGAGACCCCTGCGCCTTATAAAATGACTAATAAAAAAATAAGAAAACAATAAAAACAAAAAACAAAAAAATTATAACAAGATCTGAATTGCTTGTAAAATTTGGGGGGTACGCCTTGATGAAAATCCGTTTAATGTCCTCCTGTCTGAAACAGACACATATGGGACATTAGTAGATATAAAGATGGTGGGAACGATCCTGGAGGCAATGCCCGGAGGCAGTGCAACTCCAGGAAACTCACATTTTTAGCGATACAGATAATTTTGTGCGCCTTATTAAGTCCGACAAATATGGTACCTTTGGGTGTTTCTTTTTCATTTTTCAAGTGTGCTGTTGAATGTTCGTCTCAACATGCAGGAGTGCTAGGCTTGGTGTCATCAACACAGGAATGTGTGCACAAAAGTATTGCACAATTAGTCATATTGAAGACTAATATGTATACCTGAACATGGAACCCAAGCTTTGGCCCAGTTTGGGTCATTGAACAATTTTAAGTCAAAGGTAATGGTAATGTGTACATACTAAAAACTGTGGTGTTCAACAGCTCCAAATGTCCAGTCCAGTCTTGACATACCATATTTTTCTGACTATCTAGGGCGCACCTGATTATAATTTTACCCAATGATGATGAGATTAGCATCCAATCGGTCGGAGACCCTTATGGATGGTGAAATTTTACACAAGATTCAGATTCTGTTATTATATTTTCTTACTATTTTAGTCATCATATTATAAGGCGCAGGGGTCTCAGTCTGGGAAAAAAGTATCGCCTTTTAGTCCGAAAAATATGATAATCAAAATATAGTAGTATTAACTCACTCTTTACTGGCCGATTGCTTCCCTTTACAACCGTTCAATACTAATGTACGCTATAGCATACATAATGTTTATCCATTCACAATTCACAACTCCGCGAAGCCTGGCAACCCAAACCGGTATAGAAGTGTTCCTCTACAGTCCCTTAATAGTTTTCAACCAATGAAATCACTTCCCATCTATTTTTAGTACCGCAATGAATGAAAACGAGTCACGACCCCTCTCTTCGTCGTCTTTGTTATGCTTTTTCTAAATCTGCTAATAATAAAAATTTTACTTTGGAATTATAACATATATGCTAGCTTTTATTATTATTATTATAAACAATACCGCAAATTTTCAAAACTGTGCGGTTAAGCATTATTTTTAAAATAATTTTTATGTAATGATGTGAACCCGCCTAGTATGGAACGTTTGTGCGCGCCATGTACGCTATAGCGTACAATAGTATAGAGAGAGTTAAAGTAATTGAATGTATGCAACTGTAAATGAAATGTGTAGTCTTAAAAAAACCTCTTATTGAAGACTACCTTAGTCTAATTAGTCTAATTACTGGTACCTGAGTCCAGGCTTGGTTATGAATGGTAATGTGTGAAATTGCCAAGGCACTTCATTTCTTTATATGCCTACAAGTACTGTTCCAACTACCAGTAGTTGTGGTTAGGGTTAGGGGGGAAAATTACAGATACTGTAACTAGAAATTTGGTATTGTTGATCTTGATGGTGAGTTCTATATATAACTTCTAAAAACTAGACTGTTTGGGAAACTTGTACTAGTTAAATTCACATAGATTGATAGAACGGAGTCATGTCTGGTTCTTTGGAACGTTGAGCTTTTCATTTTATAATGAAGTTGAAGTATATTGTTTAGCAGAAAAATGACGTTGACTTACATTACAACTCATGTGTCTACATACATTAGTTTTTGCATTGATGTCTATTTTGTTAGATTCAATGCTTCCCTCACTGACCAATTTTTGTTCTTGATTCAGAGATCACGGCTCTGGAGGAGAAGGAGAGAGAGTACGAGGAAAAGCTTCAGTTCATCATGGAAGACCTACTGCTGCACGAAAACCGTCAGCGCGACCTTGAACTCCAGCTGAGCGACCTCGAAACGGTGGAGTGGGACAGCGTGCTGGACGGGGAGAAGAAACGCGAAGTCGGCTTGACCCTCAACATCGCTTCCACGAAAGCGGCCATACTCGAACACGAAGAGAAACTAGACGAGGCGAGAACCAAGGAGTCGGAGCTCTTCGCCGAACTTCAAGCGGAGGAGGAGGAGAAACTCAACCGAGAAAGGGAGCGCCTCAAAGAGGAAGAAGAAGCCCGGGCGAGAGAAGAAGAAGAAGAAAAGAGAATGAAAGAAGAGATCGCCAAGTTGCAGACCTTGGTAGCAGAGGAGGAGAAAAAGACGTCGGAGCACGAAACCTCTCTGTCGCAGAGCGACGCTGAACTGAAATCGGTGGAAAAAGCTCTGACGGAGAAACAGGCAGAGATAGAGAAGACGGAAGGCCAGCTGAAGGAGGAAAACATGAAGGATTTACTGGCGCAGCCTGCGGTGGTCACAGAGGAACCCACACCCAAACCCTCCGCCAGTGGAGAAGGTAAGCGTGTGGCCATTGTCATTAACCCTTTCGCCGCTAGCCATGTTTCAGCCAAAAAATACCATTAAACTTAAGTAACTGGGTACAGAAAACAAATCTGCATTATATTGGGAATTCCTCTGACATGTATAACATTAGGCCCATCCTTACCTCCCAAAATTAAGAAAATAGAGTCTTTGGATAACAGGCCCTGATTTCATGCTTTTTAGTGACATGGGGGTTAAACCATTGTGGTGCATAAATGCGACATTGGCGGTGAAAGGGTTTTAAGGCCGGGTTCACATTAGACGCGTAAGTTCCGTACGGAAAACCCTAAATAAGTGTGTGATGGGGGTGGGGTGGGGGTGATGGGGGGGGTGGGGGGGGGGGGGGGGGGGGGTGGTGTAAGGGATAGGGATAAGGAGGAGTTGATGAGGGATAAGGATCAGGATAAGGATTGGAGGGTGTTGATCAGCACTCCACGCAGACCAGGAACATATAGAGGAAACCAGACAGTTGTTTGACTTTGTTTATTCACTAGGAATGTTTATTCACTAGGAAAGACTAAAGAAGACAGTGCAGAGATTACATCCTGCAACAATACAAAATATGCACACATAAATATAAACAAGAAATAACAATGATTAGGTATGACTGTAGGCCTTGTGCCATAGCACTCAATGTTAAACAACATGAGGAAATGCACAGTCACAGCAGTGGAAGGAGCTCACTTTATGACTTAAATAGCATGATTAAACTGACACTGACACAAGCCTAGCTGGGTTTGGAAACATAACATAGGTCGGTTTTACCTGACCCTATGCTTGCTTAACTCATAAACAAACATTTGAGTTCATGTGAGTTAACCCAAACCAAGTATTGTAACACTGACATCATCAGATGCTGTGTTACTAAAAATAGACTACACATCAAAGTAGGCTGATCAGTTTTAAGTGGAAAACTGACTAAAGACAAATGTAGGCCTATTGAGAGTTTATCATTGAAGTAGCAAGAAACTCAATCAAAAAGGAATGCCTTGTTAATACTATAGTATCAGTATTAACACAACAGCTAATCATACAATACATAGCATGGTATAAGCCTATATGAATAATATTAATAGCATGGAAAAGAGCAAGTTAGGCTTTTAAACAATATAATGTCTGCAATAGTATTAATAACATAAAAATGAGCAAGTGAGGCCTTTAAACAATATAATGTAGGCGAAGTGCCCCTTCATTGTTTACACACAGTAAACTGACGTCACACACGAGTGGGTGTGAGGATAGACCAGAACGATCGGAATGTTCTAATTTTCAGTCTCTCAACATAAACTTTGGCCTAGTGCCGTTATATTTATGAATGATGGTTTGGTGACCTGAATAGCAGCGTCCAGGCTGCAGTGTTCAACGGCGCCTAAACAACAGTGTCAAAACGGCAGTGTCTAAGCTGCAGTGTTCAACGGCGCCTAAACAGTGTCAAAACGGCAGTGTGTAAGCTGCAGTGTTTAACGGCAGTGCCTAAACAACCGTTAACAGCAGTGTCATTTGTGTGTTGATCTAGATCATCACATAGATTCACGGCAAACTCGAACGTCATTGGTTCGGTAAAAAGTAAACAAAGTTGGACTTCCTGCTGTTAACAAACATAAAAATAAATCAAAGCATAGTTCAACCATCAGTACTTACAGTAGTCACTGTAGATTCACATCAACAGCATGAATGAGAAGGCACATCAGCGATCATCAGAGTTCGTGCACACAGCATCAATGTTTGTAGGCTAGGCGGCCTAACATCGGTTCCGCAGGCGAAAGTTCATGCCGTTTAGCGTTAGAGTTCATGCACAGTATCGATAGTCAGGGCGAAAGCCACACACATAAAAATGAACCCTAACTACTAACACATGTTATGAAAATAACATCATTAGCCTACGTCACTAATAGGCCTATGTCACAAGAAGGCAGGCCGAGATCGAGCAGACGATAATCTATAAGTGACAAAACCTAGTGCTAAAATATTAATTTGTTGATTGAAAAAGTGTGAACCCAGATTTTGGGCACTTTTTATATATATGCTCGAGAGCCGGACCGCAAGGACAGCAGTCACTGGACTCAGCCAGAATGGCTCTGTGGGTGGCGAAAGTGACCAGATCTGTCTTTGTTTGGTTTAGTCCAACACAGATATTTATGCCACTAATCATTTAAACCCTGGCATGTTGCATATGAGAAGAAAGAGGATGAACTAAGCTCTATTCTGACTACTAATATAATAATGAAATCTAACTATATATTTATATTAATTATGAAAAACCTTGTATTTTAGAGCCCACTGAAACAGGTTCGAGCTACTAAATAATTAATTTATCTAAACTCATATCACATTACACCGATCTTTCATAATGGATTAATACACTAAAATATATATCTGACCTTTCTATACATATACTATGTCACTATGTTAGATGACACAGTTAAAATATAATTAGCATTCAATGTCCAGTAACAAAAATAAGCTAGCCGGAAACCCGGTTTTAGGACTGAGTCCACACCGGTGGTCAGACGGACTGTGACGTTGACTCAGCGTCGGTGTAGCTTTCGTCAATGTTCTGTTTTTGACGTCAAATAAAAGTCGCTAATTTGTATGTAGGACATTGAAAGAGTTGTTTAGTAACAACATTATGAAAGGATGGCTTTGATAAAATAGGTTTTATAAAGATAAGAGGTGACATAACTTGGCCGGTTAGATTGCCAGATTTTAGGAGAAATTAGCCATTCAATGTCTTAATTAGCAAACTAATAAAGTGATTGGCATAACTACCATAAGATTTTATTATTGGAATGACAATCAAAGAGAAAAAAAAGGCTAAATTATCAGTTTATTATTACTACTAGTTGGCCTGAGATTTGAGGGGAGGCCGTTGGAGATTTTGAAAAGCCGGGTCGCATGATACGATTTGAAAAGTGACACGTCTAAAAATAGATATGATGTCATATAGCGAGGCGCGCGCGACTTGGAAAAGGGGCTAGGCACACTTGTCGTATGCTAAATAGTATTGCGTGACAGGTAGGCCTTATGAAATACGGCACACTGTCACAAGTGGAAGAAAGAAGGACAGAAGTTTACGCATATAGGGGAAATTCGGACACGTGCGCAAATCTTTTCCCTTCTATGTTTCACTTATTTTTGGATTTCGCACGGGTTTCCGCATGAAATATCCGCTTATGTGTGTACACGGTCTGACTCTTCTAGCGCCATGTATTTTTGTGTGTATGTTCTTGGTTGTCTGTTGGATCTCAACCGACAAGAAGGGGGGGGGGGGTTGGGGGGGTAACTATTTTTTTCAGGTGCGCATGCGTCGCTTTAACGGAGAGAAAACAAATGACTGATATGAGCTCTGAAAGTAGACAAACACATGGCAGGGTGCTTGGCAGTTAATGTTTTTGCATTTGGTGAGAGTGTAGAGTGATGTCTTTACATTCGCCCAATTGGTGCTAGAAGAGTTTAAAAAAAGATCGCCTTATAATCCATAAAATATGGTACTTTAAATTATTTAACATACAATATTTTGCAGATTATAAGGCGATACTTTTTTGGGGGCCAGACTCAGACCCCTGCGCCTTATAATATGACTAATAATTAACCAGCCACCGTAGCTCAGTGGTTAGAGTTGCGGACTAGTGGCTGGGAGGTCAGATCATGGGTTCGAATCCCATCAGGGTCTTGTGGGGTTTTTTTTCCAGCCCAGACCGGCTCCTACCCAGAGTGAGTGTGCTGTGGATTCGATGGGAAGACTGGGACCACACAATCGAGCTTCATCCACTTTACGGATGTGTATTTGAGAGTGTTGCTCTAATTTCCTGACCAACACTGCAGGTGTTTGTGGTCGGAAACGAGAGACTGGCATCCATTACATTACGATATGCTAAGTATATGTTTGTTTCTTTCCAGCGGTGCTGAAGATCCTGGAAGGAAAGCTGTCCCCCCGGCCCCCTAGCAGCCCCTCCTCCAGCAAGGCTCCGCCCTTCGTGGCCGCTCTCACCGCCAGCAGCCAGAGCGGCGTCTGGGTATGACCGCGCAACGTCTCTGGACGGCCAGATACCTTGGCCACACAGGACTTTCCCAATTAAACATTAATTAAATTCGCATTAATGGCAGCCGGTTGTGCGAGTTTGATTGAAAGAACGGTTCTGCAAGGGAAACTGTAATGTGAATGCAACCCTCCAGCAGACACAACAACAACAACAACAACAACAACAACAACAACAACAACAACAACAACAAGCTAGAAACCGCAGTATGCGAGTTAGCGACTTGTGACTTGCAAACATTGTCAACGACTTGCAAACATTGTTTTTAGAAAACTGAGGGGTGGCCAGTACCCATAAACTGATAGAACTTGCAAAATGTGAAGTAAAAATATAAATAACATCAATTTTAGAATGACGTACGGTGTTCTAAGTGCTATATGTCTACTCAAACGCACGAGGTGAGAGCTGGGGATCTACCTGATGGTAGAGTAGCTTCCCCTGTTTGACTGATTGAAGTAGGCAAGATCACTCCCACACACCATGAAATTACTCCCCTTAATTATTTCCGAACAATTCCTTTTGAGCTGCGGGAAAGACCACAACTTCTCAAACAGAAAGGTCACAATCCTTAGTTGAACTTCAAGTGTTGATTTATTTTTCCCCTACAGCCAAACTCCAGCCAAAGAGGGAGAGTGATGTGTGTGACTGTAACGATTCAGCAAGCGAGGTCGTATTTCAGTGAACCACCCTTTGGGGATATAGGGGGGAGCTTTTGTATAAATAGTTCCCCCACCTTCTGGAAGTTCTGTGCTTGTAACTACCTCTAATCTGTCACTCTCTTTCACTCTGCTTTTTCCCTTTGCTTGCTGTCATCTACTATCTCTCTGCCTTACCGGTCCATTCTCCTGCCCTTTTTTCAAGAAACACTTTCAAAAAGATTTCCTCCAGCCGAAGTTGGACATGCTGGACTTAATTATTTCTTACTTAGGCGCATAACAGCAGCATGACACATCTGTGCTCATAAATGACAGGAAACTGTCTGAGCGATTGAAGAAGAAGGAGAAGTTCAGTGAAAACACAACGCTCCCACTGCTAAGAAATGTGTGTAGCTTTCAATTCAAATTCTTGTTTCTGAAAGTTGGAGTAACAGTGCATAGACGTGACCAGTAATACTCTAGACAGGGTGGTTGGATGTAAAGCTGATTGTGTAGAAATCATGGGTCGAGTTTAACTAGAGGACAGTCACTGTGCGAATAACTGTTGCACCAAAAGGGGTCTAAGAAACACTTTACAAAACGTTTGCAGGAAAATATAATAAGCTCTTGTCTGATTGGTCAAAATAAAAAGTATTGTTTCAACCAAACTTTAATGGACCAATCAACAACAATAAATGTATTCACCCCATGCAAGTCCCGTGATAGTTCACCGAGAGATACTTTGGGGGCAGGCTCAGAGCGCTTTGCGAACTATTGGCAAACGAAGGGCGTTTCTTAGACCGTTTTTGCCGATTTGAGCTAACGCTACGAAACGTTATCTCCTGTGAAACGGCCCCTTGGTTTTGACAATGTGATTTTTCCTTCCTCTGGACTTCTTTTTTTAAATTTTTGTTTGTTATAGTTTGTTTAAAACTGATGAACTTTATCTTCTTCTCCAACAAACAGATAGTGACCATGAATGCTCCAGTATTACTGACACAACTTGTACTCGCAGGCAAGTCTTTGAGAAAACACAAGATGATTAGGTGAACTTAACCTGCAGAAAAACTTGCAGGCCCAAAAAGAAGTTGGGTATTAAAGCAAGTATAATTAATGCATGTGTGAAAAACTTGGTTTGAATTTTGTTCATGCTGGGTATTCTAGCGAATTATGCAAAATATATAAATGTGCGAGAACACCTGCTTTGAGGCTGAGATTCTTCTACATTTTTATCGATTTTTCTTTCACAGTGTGTTAGTGATAACACAACTTGGGGGACCAGTGCTCAGTATCTATGAAATGAATAAAATGACAGTATTTAACACTTTCAAGGGCCAGCCACACATCCACTAAAATCGCACTACTGTACAATACGATTCGATCACGTGGTCTCGAAGAACAAATGTGATTGGTGCTTTGAGACCACGTGATCGAATCGTATCGTACAGTCGTGCGATTTTAGCGGACGTGTGGCTGGCCCTTAAGCGTGGCTTGGTTGACTTCCTTTCAGTATTGCTTTAGAAACGACCTTTGAAAAAGCCCCATAGTGTGGTAGATTTTGCTTCCAGACTGCATTGCATCTCCGGATATGACCCATCTGCAGAATTAAGTTGTGCCATGTTGTTTCTCTCTAAATTAATTTCTTGGACATTTGGGTTTTTGATCATCATATGAACCTAAACATAGACTGATTTTGACTTTTTTGAAGGTCTATTTTGCTGACTTTTTTTTAAAGGTCTTCTTTTGCTTGTGCAGAAGATTCTTAACGTTGCAAGTACACTAGTTGAATATAATAGGTTGTGCATGCATACACGAGGGCGTGTGTGTGATTGTGTGCGTGTATTGTGCGTGCATGTGTGCATGCATGCATGCATACTTGTGTTTGTAATATATCACATGCGCAGTCAAACCTTGGCTGACTGGTACCTTGATCAGTATTTAGATACTTTGAAAGGTTGATCAGGTGCATTTCCATTTTGTGCTAGGGTTTCTTTTTTATGTTTTATGGTTTATTTGCTTACTAAATTCAACTTAAAAGGTAAAGAGTTTGTGTCTGACCTGTTCCCTTTTCTTCTCCCTCGATATATCCCATTTATTTTGTTGCTTGTTGGGTGAAATCTTAAACCGCGATCATCTCTTCACATTAGGAACTGATTATTGGGAAAAGTTTGGGGGGTTTTTAAATGAAAAGAAGAGATCCTCAGAATTACTGCTGAAAACCGTTTCAAAGATTGGGTTTGTTATTTGTGTTCAGAAGATAGCATGTTTATTTTCTTAACCGCTGGAGATTCTATAGTTTCAGAAGCTAACATGTTTATTTTCTTAATTGCTGGAGATACTATAGTTTCAGAAGATAGCATGTTTATTTGCTTAAATGCTGGAGATTCTATAGTTTCAGAAGCTAACAATGTTTATTTTCTTAATTGCTGGAGATACTATAGTTTCAGAAGCTAACATTGTTTATTTTATTAACTGCTGGAAATTCTATAGTTTCAGAAGATAGCATGTTTATTTTCTTAACTGCTGGAGATACTATAGTTTCAGAAGCTAACATTGTTTATTTTCTTAACTGCTGGAGATTCTATAGTTTCAGAAGCTAACATGTTTATTTTCTTAATTGCTGGAGATACTATAGTTTCAGAAGCTAACATTGTTTTATTTTATTAACTGCTGGAAATTCTATAGTTTCAGAAGCTAACATGTTTATTTCCTTAAATGCTGGAGATACTATAGTTTCAGAAGCTAACATTGTTTATTTTATTAACTGCTGGAGATTCTATAGTTTCAGAAGCTAGCATGTTTATTTTCTTAATTGCTGGAGATACTATAGTTTCAGAAGATAGCATGTTTATTTTCTTAACTGCTGGAGATACTATAGTTTAGACGTCCACATTTCTCTGATGCTAAACTGTAATTTTAAAAGGACTTAAAAAAAATATTTTGAAATTGCCCCGTACTCATTTTACAGACAAACCCCTATTTTACGACCCTCTGTTAAGCGACCACCTCTCATTTGAGACCGGATTTGTTGGCACAGATGCATTTTACTATGTAAACGACCTGTCTTAAACGACTTCCTCTAAAACGCGACTTACGACCGCCATTTTGTTGGTTTTTACGACTGTTGCTGTCGTCTGCATAGACTTCAAGCAAAGGGAAACAACCACGGTCAAGGGCCTGAAAGCGGAGTCACTTCCCTTGTTGTAGAAAAGATGGCGGAGAGCATAGGAAAAGCACGAAAACCACTGACTTTGAAAAAGAAAATCACTGACTTTGGACGAGAGTGGAGGTGATTAACAGAAGTCGGCGAAGTGAAACTGTAATATCGATTGCACAATCCTATGGAGTTGGAAAGACCCAAATCCAGTTTTAATATGTCATTGTATGTGTGCATGAAGAAGAGAGTATGAACTGTGCTGAACTTTTTCTTTCTACGGCTGCCAGTGAAAACCTCCGTCATACGACCCCTCCAATTTACGACCGATTTTTCTGGACATTTTGGAAGTCTTAAAATAGAGGTTTGTCTGTATTTAAACTGGACAATGATAAAAAGAGTCCCCCTTCCCACTTTGTATGTGGTTGGCTAATGACAATTATTATGCATGTTGATTACAAAACTGCTGGTGATTTCTTTTGAGATCAAATCAATGCAAGAAATGTTTTGTTTTGTTTTTGTTCCCCCTCCCTCCCTACCCCATCCACCCACTTCCCCCTCCCATCCTACCCCATCCACCCACTTCCCCCTCCCCAAATATTTGTTTATTTGTTTGAAACACAACGAACACCATGTCACTGTCAACACAAGTGCCACAACTTTCCTTGAATGATATCATGATTTGGTCTTCATTGTTCTTGCATTCCTCTTTATCGTAAAACAAGGAACAATGTAATCAAATACTTTAATAACAACTTGAGTAATATTTTATAATGCTGTTTTTTTAAACAAATTTTTCATTGATTCTTATTGTTATTCAGATATCAGGGACCTTGAAATGGGGCATTCCTTTACAACCATGAATGCTTTGAAATACATCTTATTTGGTTATGTGTTATTTTGATGGTCTTCCGAATATTCATTTTTTGATGTTGTTGTTGACTGCCAGTGCAGATTCGTTTAGAGTACAAACTGGCAGTCCTTGCATTCAGCCACTTTGAACAGACCCTACCATCCTACCTTTCAAGTGCTCTCCAAACTTACACTCCTTCTCGCTCACTCCGATCTTCCCATGCCAAACTGTTGAAAGTTCCTAAAGTGAATTTAAAGTCTTTTGGACAACACAGTTTTAGTTTTTGCGCCCCCACTCTCTGGAACTCCTTGCCTGTTCAACTCCGTCACAATTCAGCACTTCCCGCTTTCAAAACCGAAATGAAAACTCACTTGTTTCAAAGAGCTTTCTCTCTGTAACTTTTCACATTAATTAGATGATGATCGAATGAATGTGTATGTTAGCCCAATTGCGTGTGAATCAGTGAATGTGAGCGCCTTGAGTTTAATTCTAAAGAAAGGCGCTATATAAATACTATGTATAATTATTATTATTATTATTGTTTTTTTCTGCTGATGGAATTCTAACAGATCATGCATCCATCACCAAAGGTTAGGTTACTTGCCTTCACTTGCCGTTGTTCACTCACTTTTGTGCATTTCAACTTGGCTTGCCATCCCTGGATTGTTTTGACTATTTTTGTTTTGTTAGTACTTCTGTATTGTATTGAAATATTATATATTGTTCTCATTTTTAAAAAAGAAAGAAAGCCCGAATGATACATTCATGGCTTAGACATATCAATTGAACATGTTCATACATTCCAGGTTTCAGTTGTTATTCTCACCCAGCCCTCCAATGTGGGTTTAACTTTAGAGTTTTGAAAGATGGCAAAAGTCATTAATACTAATAGTGATTGAAGCACACTACCTCCCCCCCCCCCACACCTCCCATCCATGCTGTACTCACACACACACATGCGCACATGTGATGCACATATGCATGCGTATGCAAGCATGTGCATAGACACACCCATGTTATATTTGTGCAGGCTAGCTTTGTTTATATGTGTGAAGACTTAAAACACTCAATTCGAGGCTGGTAGATTGAGGTCCCTTTTATTGGAAACAAGACACACGTTTCTGGCCATAAGCCCGTCTTCAGTGAAGACTTACATATCAGATCCACACAGGTGCTTTGAATAAAATAAAATTTGATGGCTTGGAGTCAAAATGGACTATCTTTAGATAATCCATTGACATATTATTGAACTTATTGTTCAAGTTATTGTACAAAAACTAATAACTTGTATGAAAAAAAGACTGCTGAAATATAAAGAGCAAACCCCCCTTTATATATTTCTGCAGTCATTGTTTGTTACAAGTTATTAGTTTTTGTAATAGGTTCAATAATATATCAATGGACTATCTAAAGATAGTTCTTTTTGACTCTCCAAGCCATCGTCAATGTATTTGGTACAAGGTAGAGTAATACATTGTTATGATTGTTTTGAATATGATTATGTTGATAACTACCATATAGTGATAATGATGATAATTATTATGACACTGATGAATTGTGATGATGAGGAATGATGATGATGATTATTTGGTGAGTCAGTGTTATTTTCCTAAGTGGGGGCCTTGTTATGTTTCAATTTTTTTTAATTGTTCAGAATGCTTTATAACATAAGCACTGTTATTGTACATAACCAAACATCATATCATATTCTGGTGGCATTTTTCAACTTAGCAGCTATCTGCAATTCATTATGCATACAACATATTTATGCGAAGAAAAGCTTAATATTGCTGATTTGGGTTTACTATATACATGTATACATATCTTTTTTCTGTTCCAATGTATAGACTTTTTGTTGTTAATATATTCTATAGTCCTTGCATTCCTGATTCATTGAACTGGATTTGTATTGTTTTTTCCTTTTTAACATTTTGAGTTATAACTGTTTGCTATGCTGTAATTTGAAGCCAAAACCATGCATCGCTCTTCCACACCAGTGTTTTGAAGGTTAAAATGTGTAAATGGTCAACGATTAGAGTAATCCTGTACAAAGAATTTGAAATATTTTGTATACATGTGGCAGTTTTTTCCATATAATGTGTGTATATGGGTTTTTTTTAAATGTATATCTGTAAATATGTACGTACAATATGCATGCGTTAAGTTATCACTTTGAGCACTGTGAGAACATTTTCCCGTCAATCAGTCCCTTTGATATATTGACGAGACGTGTTTTTGATTTTTGTGATATTCGTGGAATAAATGGATCCGTAGGTTATCGCAAGCTTAAGAAGTGAATGGGAACCTAGCAGTCCTTTTACTCTATGACTGTTTTTTGTTTGTTTGTTGGTTTCTCTTTTACTTCCAACAGATGTCGCAGCTGAAAATAATAAAATCGCTTAGTCACACAAAAGCAGACCTGTTTACCCTCCCGGTTTTGCCGGAATTATCCCGGGAATTTGCAAAAAGTTTGGGTAAAATAATAAATTCCGGGTGAACGCTGAAAATCCCAGGATTTCGAAAAAACCCGTCTATTATTTGTTTCCGTTTGTATGAAAAGACGCAAGGGTTGTGGTTTTGCGCCAAACATGTCGTCAGGCAAGTCAACCGCAGGCAGCAAGCGCCAGAAATCTTCGACAAACGACAGCAGTGATAGGGTGAAACGGCCAAAAGTGAAGCAGAAGTTTTCTCAAAAGTATTTGAAAGTACCAGGAATAACAAGTTCGCGTTTGGGAGACGAGCATGCACAGTGCAAGTACTGCAACGTGGACTTCAAAATTTCGCATGGCGGCATAAGTGACATTGCGATGTGAATTCTGGGGTTTTTCCCTATAAAAAATTCCGGGTTTTTCTGTGGCAAATTCCAGGTTGTTCATTATAAGGGTAAAAACAGGTCTGCAAAAGGCTGTATCTGTCGAGGTAGAGTCCAAATGTTTGCTGTTCGTTCAGTGTCTGTAGGAATTGATCGATCGTTATTTTGTGCTGCTAGAAGGGTGACTCCCAGGCTTGTTTCGCTTTGCTCTCTCCCTTTACTCTTGGCCCTTTCAAAAGTGTCTTCAGCTGCGCGGTTGTTCCCTCCTACCTCCACCATCTCCTTTCCCCTGCGTAGTTGCCATGACTGCAACCTCCTAACACCCTCCTCGCCCCTCTCCAGCTGGTTACTGTTCAACCGCGTCTATTTTGAAAATCATTCCATCGCGCCTATTTGAAAATCACTCCATCGCGCCTATTTGAAAATCACTCCATCGCGCCTATTTGAAAATCACTCCATCGCGCCTATTTGAAAATGACATAATTCGCACCTATTTAAAAATTATTAAATTGCGCCTATTTGAAAATCACTCCATCGCACCTATTTAAAAATGACTAAATTGCGCCAATTTGAAAATCACTTCATCGGGCCTATTTGAAAATCACTCAGTCACGCCTATTGGAAAATCACTCCATCGCGCCTCTATTTGAAAATCACTCCATCGCGCCTCTATTGGAAAATCACTCCATCGTGCCTATATAAAAATCACTCCATCGCACCTATTTGAAAAGTCACTCCACCGCGCTTATTTGAAAATGACTCCATCGCGCCTATTTGAAAATGACTCCATCGCGCCTATTTGAAAATGACTCCATCACGCCTATTTGAAAATGACTCCATCGCGCCTATTTGAAAATCAGTCCATCGCTCCTATTTGAAAATCACTCCATCACGCCTATTTGAAAATCACTCAATCGCGCCTATTTGAAAATCACTCAATCGGGACTATTTGAAAATAACCCCGTCACGCCTATTTGAAAACCA
>JAGGCT020002091.1:0-7500 GCA_017654935.2 Phymorhynchus buccinoides
TGTGTGAGAGAGAGAGAGTGTGTACATGTATATGTGTGCCGCGCATGCATGTGTGTGTGTGAGAGAGAGTGTGTGCATGTATATATGTGCCGTGCACGCATGTGTGTGTGTGTGTCTGTGAGAGAGAGAGAGAGAGAGAGAGAGAGAGAGAGAGAGAGAGAGAGAGAGAGAGAGAGAGCATGTATATGTGTGCCGTGCACGCATGTGTGTCTGTGAGAGAGAGAGAGAGAGAGAGAGAGAGAGAGAGAGAGAGAGAGAGAGAGAGAGAGAGAGAGAGAGAAAGTGTGTACATGTATATGTGAGCCGTGCACGCATGTGTGTGTGTGAGAGAGTGTGTGCATGTATATATGTGCCGCGCACGCATGTGTGTGTGAGTCTATGAGAGAGAGAGAGAGAGAGAGAGAGAGAGAGAGAGAGAGAGAGAGAGAGAGAGAGAGAGAGAGAGAGCATGTATATGTGTGCCGCGCATGCATGTGTGTGTGAGAGAGAGAGAATATGTGCACATATATCACAGTGTGTTTGTGCACGCGTGCATGTGTTACAGCGTGTCTGTAAGCTTAGTGACTATACTGTTTCAGCAGAGCATTTGTTTGGAGGGGCCCCCCCACACAAAAGGCCAAGGTCTAGAATGCCCTGCTTCTGGTTGGCCTCTTTCAGTGGAACCTCCCTTTTAAGACCTTGAAACAAATCATCCAGAATAAGGGAGGGAGTTGTGTAAGGGATGTAATTTTAACACTTACAAAGAAGGGCACTGACTCAGAGAAGTAGGTCTTAACTGGGAGGGAGTTGTGCAAGGGATGTAATTTTAACACTTACAAAGAAGGGCAATGACTCAGAGAAGTAGGTCTTAACTGGGAGGGAGTTGTGTAAGGGATGTCATTTTAACACTTACAAAGAAGGGCAATGACTCAGAGAGGTAGGTCTTAACTGGGAGGGATTCTTAACCCTTTCGCCGCCAGCCATTTCTTTTATCCAAAATTTTCTCTAACTTACCTAGGTACAGAAAAGTTGGCATCTGCAGTACTGTGAATCCCCCAATGACATGCATCAAATAAACCCTTTCCTTATCTCCTAAAATTAACAACATAAGGATATTGGATAGCTGATCCAACTTTCATACCTTTTAGTAGCATGGGTGTTAAATCAGTGTGGTGCTAAAATGTGACATTGGCGGTGAAAGGGTTAAAAGGGGTCTTATAAGGGAGGTTCCACTTTATCACAACCCATAATTATGCTGCTATTTACTATTGTGAAACAAAAACCTCTTCGGCCAAGTTCGTGTATTAAGACACCATAATGTTCAGTGTTTCGACATACATTATAGGCCTATATATATATTATTGTTTGTTCATCTGTTTTTCTGTCAATCTGTCTGAGCTGTATCTCTTGAACCGCTAGACAGAATCGCTTCAAATTTTGTGTGGTTGTGTATCACGGTACACAGGTCTCCTACAAAAATTATAACTGCTGACCTTGACCTTGACAACCGCAATTACGCCTTGTGGTCATATCTTTCACATCGTTGGACTTAGGATGTTGAAACTAGTCATGTGGGTGCAATGGCTTATGGTTATTACGAAAATGGGGTATAGTTCAAGGTCAAGGTTGTAGAACCTGGAGGCGTCAAATTGGGGCTTTAGCCGTATCCTTCACATTTATGCAGTTACAGGCTTCAAATTTGGCAGGTTGGTAGTGGCTCAAGGTCATGTGTGGTGCAAAGTATTGATTACCTTGACCTTGATTTTTGACCTAGTCTCTTTCAGCAGTGGTTATAGTCTGAACAACCTAAGGCGTGCACCCAACTAACCATACTACATATAATATTCTGGTTCAGCATGACCAAACGAATGCACAAGGAAACATTTGAGGCCTCTTGACCTTGACCTTGAGGCTGTTGTATGAAGACAGGCTGTATCCTGAGAACCGCTGGAAGAAATTACTTGAAATTTTGTGTGGAGGTGTATCACCCAAAGGATGCAAAACACAGTCTTCCAGATGCATTTCATGGACCTACATCAAACATCACACACACATGACTGACACGTAAAGAGAGGTTTCGAGAGAAGAGAGAGAAAGAGAGAAGTGGGATATATCGAGAGACAGGACAACACAATACACAATGAATATCAGTTTTTACAAAGAGGACAAATTAAAGTCAGTGTGTCTCTTATAGATCTCTGAAAGAGAGAGAGAGCTCAATTTTCAAATATGTTTTAACATCATGTATTGTACAAAAGGGGGGGGGAGAGAGAGAGAGAGAGAGAGAGAGAGAGAGAGAGAGGACTGGAATCTGAACCATTGAATGACTGATAAGACTGGCTTTCTGCTTGCATTCAAAACAGACAAGAACATGCATTCAGGCCTTTTTATTCATCACACAATGTAAAACTGACACATTTTTGTCTTTTACGATTTCATTCAATATCACATTCACGCTATCAACGAGCCCTTACAATCCATACTTTAGACATGTACACTACAACTTTCAATCATTTTGGTCTTCCAAGCCTCAATCTGGCGTTTCCATTTCAAAGCCTGAACGGAACCAACCGATCAAAACAAAAGACCTAAAAATGCGAGCACACTCACATACACTTTCATACATGCACATCTATTGGCCACTGCAACTAGGGTTATTAACGCCCTTGACGGCAAGAGTTAAGCCCTTGTTGATCAGTATCCAAAAGGGCATTCACTCTTGCAAAAGGCAGCCATTACGTGGCCTCAAATAGGGTTATTGGCGAGAGTTATTCCCTTGTTTGGTCAGTACTCAACCATCTTCCGCCACCCACCAAGGGCAGACCTGGTTACCCCCTACACAAGTCTTGAGTAGTCTGGACAGCTGAAATGAGTAGTTTGGGTGTGAAATGAGTAGTCCTCTTCATTAAACCATCAAATGTTCACTGAAAATGAGTAATTAGAGCATTATTTTCAATTTTGAAGTGTAGTAGAGGTCCAAATTGAGTAGAATACTACTCGAAAAGAGTAGAGTAAACAAGGTCTGCAAGGGCATTCACTCTTGCAAAAGGAGTTCTTTGCAATGGCCAATAGAAGCACTCCCACATGCACACACACACACACACACACAAATAAAAATGCCTACACACTCCCACACATAGACCCAAATCATGCACGTACATACACACACACACACACACTGCATTGGCAGATGTTAACGCATCCATAACACAGATTGCAGTCAGTAACAAAACATGAGGCCAGTGATAGATAGATAGCAGACACCAGGCTGGGGTTGTCAGCACACAAACAGTAAGTACAATCAGGGGGGGCACCTGAAGCTGAAGGAAAAAGCTATCATCTTATAGGGATTCGACAGGGTTTAAAAAATAAATAATTTTTTTAACCCTTTCACCGCCAGCCGTTTTTTAGCCAAACGTTTCTGTCAAAATTACGTTGGTAAAGAAAAGTTGGCATCTGCAATACTGTGAATCCTTCTATGACATGTATCAAATAAACCCTTTCCTTATCTCCCAAAATTAACAACATAAGGTCACTGGATAACAGATCCCAATGTCATGCCTTTTAGTGACATGGGTGTTACATCAGTGTGGTGCAGAAATGCGACATTGGCAGTGAAAGGGTTAAAGTAAAGTCATGGGTTAAACTCCCGAAAATGAAAAAACAAACAACTGAAAGGCAGGGGTCTAGGGGCTGCCCAGGCCCCGGCAAGTTACAGGGGCAGAGCCCCATTAGGAGTTTACTTAAGCCCTTCAAGACTTCACTGCCTTAGACAAACATCATGACTGGCCTGGGGCTGCCTTGAAAAAATAATTGTAACAAATAAGAAACGCAACAAAACTCAGCACTGTCAATGATTCAGTTTTGACAACATTACTGGTTGATCAAAAGTCTTTATAGTTTTGACATATTATTGAAAATTACGTGGTTAACTTGCATAAAAAAAAAGATGCTGAATCATTAGTCTCCTTTTATTACTAGTCAGTGGAATCCGTTTAATTTTGTAATAAATCCAATAATCGTCCAAAGCCGCTTAATCCGGCCAATTTCCTACTGGAACGGAGCTTTTTTCTTCTTAATCGCATGTGTTATCTGAATTTGTTCGTTTTTACGGCCAAAGCTGAAATCTACTGGAGTATTTTCTGAGGCTTTATTGGCCATTTTTGTGACATTTTCAACATTAAAAATTTAAAAGTGCCAAACATATTAACCTTTACCCTTCTTTTTGAGAGGGAGAACTAAAACAGAGGCAGACAAACTGACAACACGCTTTTGGTGCCTCGTTTGACATGGTCGTGGGAGACCCCCGCCAAGTTGGAACATGTGAGCTGTTGTCAGTAGGGGTCGAAAGACCCTGCATGGACAGGGTTAAAATCACTCAAGAAATCCGGACAAAATCATTGTCTTTTACTCGTGCTTCTGTCAAGTTGTAGGATTAGTCAAAACACACACACAGTGAAACGACAAAAGAGTGATGAAAGAATTTGACTTTGAACTGCAACGAAAGTTGGAAGATTTTGACGTCATTGCTTTTGACTTGCATAATTGCGTCATACAGTAACTCTGATCCGGTTAAAGGTTAAGTTATCGGACAGTTGGAAGATGATCGTAACTTTATCGGTGAATAGTTTTTCCTGGTCCGGTGAAAAGTGAAACTGATTGGAAGCGGATTCCACTGTACTCTGATCCGGTGAAGGTTAAGTGAAAACAGTTACTGAAGAGAGTAATTTTCTGAGGCGACAGTGTAGAGAAGCCTGATCCGGTGAAGGTTTTTGACATTTTCAACATTACAAATTGAAACAGAAGTGCCAAACATAGGTGAAACGAAAGTTGGAAGAGTGATGAAGAGAAGTAACTCGTTTGGATTGAAAAAAGAACATGGATTTAGACAAAGTTTTAGACTCAGAAATCGCTGTTCCGAGAATACTCGGAATTAGGCCCTGACTGGCGTTCTCCTGTTCCGAGTATACTCGCAATTCGTCTGGAATGAGTAAATTAGGCAGAAAAAAAGACATTGTTGCCCTCTTTTTTAAAATTCCCGTTTGATTCCTATAAGCCTTGCCTAGATGTGTTTGACTTTGAGAAGCCGCTGAAGAAGAGAGCACGAGAGCACTTCCGGGATAGAGCGACCATGTTAAAAATGGCCTGAATCGCTGGAAGTCGATGTGCCGTGACCCTTTCTCTTTTTTTTTTTGGAAAGGAAGTTCAGTTTCAAGCATCGTTAACTTCTTCTTCTTCTTCTGCGTTCCCAGGCCATATTGGGTAAGGTACATATGTGTCCGGTTTTCAGTTTTCACTGGTCTCCCCGCTGCGCACAGCCGACACATTCCGATTTCGGAGGAGCTCAAAGGAGAAAATTTTTTGGGAAGATTTTTTTGAAAAAAGGCAGGAGAATGGGCCAAATAAGTCAGAAAGATAGTAGATGACAGAGAGCAAAGGGAAAAGGCATAGTCAAAGAGAGTGGCAGATTAGAGGAAGTTACAAGCACAGAACTTCCAGAAGGTGGGGGAACTATTTGTACGAAAGACACCCACCCACCCGGTATCCCCACGGGGAAGCATAGTTAACAAAAAATGAAATCCTTGTGTAAAGGAAAAGTTTGCACAATGCAAAGTACAAAGGTAAGGCATGACATGGGCGAGAGGTGGTGGTTTGGACAAAATGTGTGAACGTGAGACAGGGAGGTGGGCTTCTCCTCAATTTTGTTTCAATCTTGGTCTGCAGGCAACAGAGTCCAGTGCAAAAACCTGAATTCGGGCACACGACCTGCAGAGAAGCACCCATGCACAGTACCGTATTTTACGGACTATAAGGCAATACTTTTTTTCTCCAAAGCTGAGACCCCTGCGCCTTATAATGTGACTGATAATATCGTAGGAAAGTATAATAAGAAAATCTGAATTTTGTGTCAAATTGAGGGGGAGGAATTATAATCAGGTGCGCCGTAAAATATGGCATGCCTATAAATACACTTGTGTTTGAAATCACCTAAGCACAGCTTCCTTGCTGTTGTTCAAGTCAAGTCAAGCCAAGAATACTTTATTATCTCACATTAACATGGGTGACCAAAACTTTTGCCTGAACTTTCTTGCCGAAACCCAATGTACAAAAGAATGATATAATGTTAACCCTTTCGCCGCCGATGTCGCGTTTTTGCACCACACTGATTGAACACCCATGTTACTAAAATGCATGAAATTAGGATCTGTTATCCAATGACTTTGTTGTTAATTTTGGGAGATAACGAAAGGCCTTATTTGATACATGTCACAGGGCGGCGATTCACAGCATTGCAGATGCCAACTTTTCTTTACCCTGGTAAGTTGGGCAGACATTTTTGGCTACAAAACGGCTGGCGGCGAAAGGGTTCAAGAGCCCTTTCTTCAGGCACTCAGCCGCCTGAAGCAGCATCAAATTGCCTGAATTCAGGCTTCAGGCATACCCACATGCACCCCTGCGCGAAGGAGAAATTTGGTCAAGAGTACTTTATTATCTCACATAGGAGAAATTGGGTTAGACTCCAAAACAGACGGATCAGTCACTCTTTTCGCTCTTCCGCCATTTCGTCTTCTTCTCCTTCGTCCTCTTCGTCACTCATTTCCTCCTCTGAGGTCTCGTCTGGATCGCCGGCCTGGTCCAAGCAGCGAGGGCAGGCGCAGGCGAACAGGTAGTTCTCCCTGGAAACGAGAAAAAACAACCCCCACAACACAGTCAACAGGAACTGTTCGTAAATATTAACGGGTGGTGTTGTTGTTGTTGTCTTACCCTGGCTTAAAGACTCCAGGGATCATCCCAACAGCCGAAGCACTTGAACACTATGGTACAAATGCACCAGCTAGGGATAAGAACATTACGTGTGTGACCGTTTTTGATTACCCCGCCACGTGGACAGACACACTCCGACTTCGGAGGATTAAGGGTGTGGGTGTAGCTTCATGGTGAATGCGAGCGATTCCGCTTGACAGAATCGGTCAAACACAGACAGGAAGTTACACTCGCACTAGCCTCGTGCTGCTTATGACTACACGCTCAGTTTGAGCTTCTCTAGTTTGATTTCTTTGAGATTTCGTAAAGTTCTACAAGTTCGATCCATTTGTGGCCACTTAAGATCACTCCAAATTTCTCTTATTAAAAATGTTTGCAAGTCACTCACGTCAACGCCATGATTGCTATGGTTTGACAGATTCGTTCGAGGAAGACTACTCTAATTATCACATAGTGCTCTCCCCTTGGTTTTTTTCTCTCCTGAAAATCGTCTATTCTGTGGCCTTGGATGCCCTGCTCTCGTGGAGACCTCAATGTTGATTATATCCAGTTTTATGCCTTTGGTGAGTTCCGGTCAGTCATGGGGATCGGTATGTTATGGGGAGCTGTCGGTGGACGGACGTGGTGGCGCCCTCAGAGGAGCACCTCACTCACGTTGGCTCCTTGACTAAGACATCATTGTCGTCAGTAGGGGGCTTAGTAGGTGGTGTGTCCTGCGTATGTTAGCTCAGAACAGGCTCCACTGAATTCCACCAA
>JAGGCT020002091.1:10000-25000 GCA_017654935.2 Phymorhynchus buccinoides
TGACAAGCAAGCTAATTTTCTTCTTAAAAAAGTTATAAACAAATCCGCAAGACGTTTTGTGAAAACTTATGCCTGATATCTGCGAAATAACCTGTGAAAAATGTGAGTTAACAAGGACCATTCTGATACTCCTATTTATAATTTATCTTTATTTCTTTTCGACACTATGATGTAAAAGCTATAAGCAGACTAATATTTCTATGACATTTTTCAGATAGAAAAAAAAAGCATAATCCACAAAATCATCTTTGAACGATCCCCCAAAAAACGTAGGTATGTGAATAAAAGATATGGGACAGAAACAGATAAATTGCCGTATTTTTCGGCTCATTAGGCGCTGCTGTGTATAAGGCGAATAGGGCTATTTTCAAGAAAAATCTGACAAAATCCAAGTAAAAGGCGCCCTCGTTTATAAGGCGATACACACCTCGCAAAAGAAAGTCGAAGTTTGAAGCCCGTACACGTCCTGTAAACGATTACTGACCGCCATTTTTGTTGTCATAAACGAGAGTTGGCTCCCTTCTCAAATAATCGAAACTTCCGTTTTTGCGACTTCCGGTTGTTGATTTGGCCAATTCTTCGCGGAAACGGGTAGAATTATGGCATTTTAAGCTCTACAACAATGCTTTTTACATCCAATGAAGGGTTCTGGCATCTGTTGGACGGTATCTCGGGCAATAATAGGGATTTTAAAGCATTTTAACGCGAGTATTCGTCGTATCAGTGACTCGTTACCACTTTCGATGTTGTGACTCACAGTAGACTGTACTGAGTACGGCAATCGTTGCCTCTCTTCTCACGATTTTGTTCACTTATAGGGCGCCCTCGTTTATTAGGCGCATAGGTCGAAATTGGAAAAAAATGATCGCCTTATAGTCCGAAAAATACGGTAACCATTTAAAAAAACTATGTGAATAAAAGATAAGGGACAAAAAGAGAGAAATTGACAATTTTTTAAAAAGTATGTGAATGACGGATATGGGACAAAAAGAAATAAACTAACAATTTAAAAAAAAAGTATGTCAGGGAGGAAAAAGGGACAGACAGAGAAATTATTTGCATATTTTTTCCCTTTTAACAAAAGAACGCAAGCAAGCATTTGCTCATTGTGACCCCTTCACAAGGAGCCTTTGGTCTTTTTGAAAGAAAGAAAGAAAGAAAAAAAAGAAATTCCACAGCAAAAGTTGCTTGTTGATATCATTTTTTATTGTCTATTTTCATGCCTACCTTTGTCTAAGGCCTCGTAGAGCTGTTCAATAAAGCTGTCCAGCTGTTGGGCCTCTTCATTGGGCAGAGACAGCTTGGAGCAGTTCTTGACCCATCGAGATATGGAGCTGAACAGTTAGCATCATCATTGTTATCACCATCATCTTCATCATTAGATGTTGGGCCTCTTCGTTTGGGTAGAGACAGCTTGGAGCAGTTCTTGACCCATTGAGATATGGAGCTGAACAGTTAGCATCATCATTGTCATTATTATCATCGTTATCACCATCATCTTCATCATTAGATGTGGGGCCTCTTCATTGGGTAGAGACAGCTTGGAGCAGTTCTTGACCCATCGAGATATGGAGCTGAACAGTTAACAGTCATCATTATTATTATCACAATCATCATCATCATTATCACCATCATCTTCATCATTAGATGTGGGGCCTCTTCGTTTGGGTAGAGACAGCTTGGAGCAGTTCTTGATCCATCGAGATATGGAGCTGAACAGTTATCATTTTCTTCATCCTCATCACCATTAGATGTGGGGCCTCTTTGTAGGGCAAAGACAGCTTAACAGTTCTTGACCCATTGAGATATCAAGCTTTACATTATCATTGTCATCATTATTACTGCCATCATCATGATTATCATCATTGTCATTAATATCATCATAATGGATGGAAGTTCAGTTTAATGCGTATCGGCTTTCGCCATGTACGACGGGCTGAACAAACAAACCAGGGTATAAACAAAAATTTATGTTCCTGAATCACTGTCCCAGCCAAAAGGCAGAGAAGCGATCAGAATCTAATCATAATCCTCTTCATCATCATTTTAGCCTAGACCATCACCAGACCCCTCCTCCCTCTTTTGGGAGAGGGAGGAGATAAATCCAATTCAACGAACAATATCACAAATCACCTCCCTTTTTTGTGTGAGATAAATCAAAGAACAATGTCACACCCCAAGTATTATTTCCCTTGTCATAAATGGAGAGACCAGTCTCGCTCAAATGCCTAATTTACTGTGTAATGCGCACATGCGCATGCACTCACACACACAGACAGACACACACAGTCACCTTGAAGCAATGCCCTGGCCATTCAACCCAACCATGGCGATGACCGACTTGAATCCCTCATCAGTAAGCCACTGGAAAGAATGTAACCATCACCATTTATTGCAATTTATTTGTCAGTTATCGTGTCATGGTTCAATACGAAAATGATGGAACAGTTGCAACGCCTAAGATGTGTAACAGGCATATACTGCTGATTAGCTAATCGTAGCCTAAATTCGGAAAAAAAATAATCAAAATGCAAACATTGAAAACAAATAATGAAATAGTGAGGCTAAAAGAGGAGATAACGAAATTGAACAAAGGGGTAGAACTCTCTTTTTAATTAACTCTCCTCCACCAAAGTTGATTGCGATACCAATCACCTAGCAATGAGTGGATCAGAGCCAAAGGGAAGCAAACAAAGCATCATTCTCAAAAAAAGTATTGTTTATGTGTAACATATTCAAGGTTAGAATGCTATGCCACTCTTGAATAAATGTTGATCTGTTTGTATGTCGTCCTCTCCACCATTGTTGATGCGTACTGTGTGGGTGGAGGGTCATAAAGGCGAACCTGGCACATTCTTTTTTGAGAATGATGCTTTGTTTGCTTCCCTTTGGCTCTGATCCACTCATTGCTAGGTTTTAGCCCAGCCCGCCGGAATAGCAGCTGCCCTCTCTGCTATCTGGCAGTCATTGTCGGAAACGACAGACAGGCAACAGCAACAAAGGTCAAAGCTAAAAAAATCCAACAAACAAAACAAAGACCCCCCCCCCCCCCCCCCCCCTACCCCAGCAACAAAAAAGTGGTGATTTTTAGCCTTAAAAAGAAAAAGCAGTAATTTATGCGAGGTTACCTCCTGGTGAAGGTGGTCAAAGGTCAAAGCGTCTCTGGCCGCTGCCTGCAGAACTTGAAGTTGGCCCTGAACATAGATACAAAACACTAACATTCCTCTACTGTCACTGCTCTTGACTCTGCTCATGATAATTAATCTCACCATGCATTTTGCTCAACTCTTATAAGGCCAGAGCTCCCAATCATCCCGCAAAACAAGGTGTCCCAGGGACTCCTTCACTTACAGTATAGAGGGTCCTAGAGGTGGGATAGAGGGTCCCAGTGGCATTGTGAACGCTGTCAAGAATTTTTTTAGTGCATTCCTGGGACCCCCTGCACATTCCATTAGAGGGTCCTTTAGAATTATAGTACTTCATAGACCCCCAAATGGGGGTCCCTGTGAGCCCTGAAGGCCCTTGATCCTTATAATAATATATGGATATTTTTGCATAAGCTTCTAGCTAATTTGTGTTGCTGTTTTGGCTGTGTGCATGTTTTAAAATAAATATGGATATTCATACAAAAGAAGTAACTATAGCAGCAGAATTGCCCAGGACACTCTCCCTCTCTTTCTGCCTCTAGGTCTGTTTTTTGTGTGTGTGTTTGTTTTAACGCAGGCATACACACAGATGCAGAAACATTCATCAACACCAACTTTACACAACAAAAAATCCTTATCCAAACACTTATCCCTTAGCACGCAATCACGCACATACACAGAAACCCCCCCAAAAGACCCTTATCCATAAAATGTAGCTACTTGCATACACACACACACACACACAGAAAAAATAACAAAATGCCCGTATCCATAAAATGTAGCTACTTGCATACACACACACACACACACACACACAGAGAAAAACACACAAAATACCCGTATCCATAAAATAGTAGCCACTCGCATACACACACACACAGAAAAAATAACAAAATGCCCTTATCCATAAAATGTAGCTACTTGCATACACACACACACACACACACAGAGAAAAACACACAAAATACCCGTATCCATAAAATAGTAGCCACTCGCATACACACACACACAGAAAAAATAACAAAATGCCCTTATCCATAAAATAGTAGCCAGTCGCACATATATATACACACAGACACACCACACACACACACAGAGGGTTCTTTGCCTAACATAAACTGAATCAAATTCCATCAAAATATAAATTGGTTCTCAACACGTTTTGATTGATCTTATTCAAAGACAAGCAAGCAAGAACCACACCAAGCTCCTCGACAAAGATAATATTTCATGACCGTTATTCATTTTAAAAACAAAGAAACAAAAAACCCAACTTGCCTTGAACTGATCCCCCAACAGTTTGTGAACGATGCCGTCCTGTTCGTTGACAGTGGTGTGGATGAACTGTGAGAATCTCTGCATCAGACCTCCCCCATCTCCATTCTATATAAGCATAGCATACAATTTATCATAAGTTAGATAATGCACACAAAACAGCTACACTGGTTTTTGCAGGTGAGTTTGTGAACGATGCCGTCATGTTCGTTGACAGTGATTTGAATGAACTATGAGAATCTCTGCATCAGACCCCCATCCTCTGCACACATAGGATACACTTTATCAAGATAACACACACAAAACAGCTACACTGGTTTATGCAGGTGAATTTGTGAACGATGCCGTCCTGTTCGTTGACAATGGTGTGGATGAACTGTGAGAATCTCTGCATCAGACCTCCCCTATCTCCACTCTACATAAGCAAAGAATACAATTTATCACGTTAGATAATGCACACAAAACAGCTACACTGGTTTTTGCATGTGAATTTGTGAACGATGCCACTCTACGTAAGCATAGCATACAATTTATCATAAGTTGGATAATGCACACAAAACAGCTACACTAGTTTTTGCAGGTGAGCTTGTGAATGATACCGTCCTCTTCGTTGACTGGTGTGAATGGACTGTGCGAATCTTTGCTTCAGACCGTTTTACGTTCCTTTACAATTGTTCATAAAGGATGATGAGTTAAAACACACACACACACATACCCATACCCACATGCGTGCAAATACACATGCGCGCATACACATACGCATGAAACTCTAAAATACTGCATCAGATCATCTCTACCGAAATGTGTTTCATAGCAAGATCCACAAAAGTACCGTGGTGTGCAAGTACAAACTACAAGCAGCAAATGCAAAACAACCAACGTGTTGTAACTGATATTCATATTGAGCCTTTTCATGTGCACTAATAAAGGAGATTGGGATGTACCCTGGGCAAGGCAACTCTACTATAAACAAATTCTAGCCCAGCCTGCCAGAATAGCATCTGCCCCCTCTGTGATATTTCAGTATGTGGCAGTGGCAGTCATGGTCGGAAACGACTGACTGGCATACATACATATACATGGGTGCTCCTGAGAAATTTCAAAAATCCTGCAAGCCCCGGCGGAGTGCAGGGACAGCGCCCCTCCTGGGGGTTCCGGGGGGCAATGCCCCCTGGAAGCTGAAGGGAAACAACAGTTTTCCAATGTCACTGACAGGCTTTCATTGCACTTTCACTACTGGTTAAACTTCATCTCTATAACCAGTAAAAGGCATAGATCTCAAATTCTCATAATCCAGCGACGCCGGCTCCAGGCAATAAAAAGAAATCCTGAACTTCAGGACATCCTGAAAGCAGGATCATCCATGCACATACAATAAGGGAGGTCCCTCTAGTTATGTGGGAAACCATTCTACATACACATTTTCCGCACTCAGGACTCAGGCATGAAAGTGGATGAAGATCAAAAAAGAGGAGATTTTTTCAGCCGAGAAATCCTTCCACCCGGATTTTCACCTAACGTCAGAAGTTTTGTTGGGGGGGGGCACAACATTCCAAATTTTTTTTTCCCGGCACTTCAGGCATCAAAGAATGAGATTTTGGCAGCCGAGAAATCCTTCCACAAGGATTTTCACCTAACGTCGGTCCGAAGTTTTGTTCAGCGGGGGGGGGGGGGGGGGGGGACGCAGAACGTTCCGCAAAAAAAGTTTTCCAGCCAATTTTTCAGCTAACTAACGTCTGAAGTTTTGTTCAGCGGGGAGGGGGGATAATCTATTCCAAAGATTTGATCGGCACAAAATCCTTCCACCCACATTTTCATCTAACATCGCTACTTTTGTTGAGCGGGAGCTACTCATTTCGCCTTCCTTCGCACAAATGAAGCGAGTGAGCTAAAGCGACTTCCGGTTAACCAGTTTGAGAATCGCCAAATAGAGACTTGTAGACATAAGAATACGGCAAGATCGGTCCTTTACTTCTATACAAAAATTTTTTGAAAGAAAAAAAATTCCGCGTAATTTTTTTTTCCCGCGGAAGTTTTGAAAAAATTCCGCTGATTTTCCGCGAAACACGGAATTCTTTCATGCCTGGGACTTCAGTCGTTTACAAAATGGCAACTGAAACACATGTTCCTCACTCGACAGATAGAGACACAACAAAGGCGCTAAGAGACGATTGTCGGAAAAAACTAGGGGAGAGCACTTCGTGAAAATTAGAGTTGTTTACCTCCATTACTCGGTCAAATACCATAGCGACAATGCAACAATGGCGTCGAAGCTTGAAACCGCAGGATGCGAGTCAGCGACTTGCAAACATTTTGTAGAAAAATAAGGGGTGACCAGTTGCTACAAAGTGATAGAACTTGCAAACTGTGACGTAAAAAATATAAATGACATCAATTTCAGAATGACGCACTGCGTTCTACATGCTGTGTGTCTCCTCAAACACAAGAAGCGAGGGCTGGGGATTTACCTGATGGCAGAGTAACTTCCCCTGTTTGACCGATTGAATTAGGCAAGATAACTCCTACACACCATGAAATTACTCCCCTGAATAATTTCCGAACAATTCCTATTCTGACTTCAAAATACCATCCTCGCTCTGCATTACAGTTCGAACTGGCATGGGAAACAACAACAACAAGGCAAATTTAAAAAAAAGCTGATTAGGTATTAGGTACTTTATAGCTACAGAGGCGTCTCTGTGAAATTCGGGTTGCTCCCACCTGGAGAGCGCGTTGCAGCCAGAGGCGCACCATCCAGTTTATTTTTTATTTTTTGCATGGGATTTTTATGTGACTGATGAAGGATAAATTTTGACCAAATGACAACTTTTTCGTTGCCACTGGGTTTAACGTGTGCTAAGTGCATGGGCACACGGGACCTTGGTTTATCGTCTCATCCGAAAGACTCCACCTTCAGACCGTAAGGCCTAGTGCAAAGTGAGAGCTTATCGGTCGATCTTACCTTGTCCGTTGACATGGCGGCCATTTTAGCCAGCAGCATGATGGAGGAGGTTTCTGGTGGGTAATGAATGTTCCTGAAAGTGAAAACAATATCTTGTTAGTACTTATCATACTAAATCGTTTCGTAGTGGAACCTTCCCGTTTGGACCTTGAACAATCAGCCCCAAAAGATCATAGTTGGGAGGGGTCTTCACTCTCTCCACTACCACCAGCTCAGATGTGCACCATGACGTACATAATAGTTTACCCAAAAGAAGAAGTCCAGTAGTTTTTAACCCTTTCACAGCCAGCTATTTTTCAGCCCAAAAGTACCACCACTCTACATAATTGGGTAGAGAAAAAAAAAGTATCCGCTATATAATGTATATATTGGGAATTCCTCTGTGTCATGTTAACATTAGGCCTATCCTTACCTCCCAAAATTAAGAAAATAGGGTTTTCAGATAACAGGCCCTGATTTGATGCCTTTTAGTGACATGGGTGTTAAACCATTGTGGTGCATAAATGCGACATTGGCGGCGAAAGGGATAACAAAAAACATACACACACAATGTTGACAAAAAAACAGAAACAAAAAAACATTATCCTCGGTCCTCTTTTGTAGACCGACGACAAGTACTGACAGTTGATAAATTTATTGATTGAATCTTCATTACCTCTATGTGTCTTTCATGACTTTCAATCTGCTCAGTGGGTGATCAGGGTCACGATCGCTATGGGATGTCTCCATACACAACACCTAGTGATGCGAGTTAAATCACAGCTTAAAGTTAAACATACAAATCACCAATGTTGATCTATTGATTTCAAGATTGACTGGTTGAGTCATCACGATCATTACCTCCAAGTGTCCTTCAGTCTGTTGAGGGGGTGGTCAGGGTCATCGTGGGATGCCCCCACGCACAACACTCGGTGACTCTGCTGCCATGACTCCTGACGACACTGCTCACTGCAGTACTGAACCTGTCCAAACATCACATGATAAATATTACACATCTTAAAGAAGCACTACAGTAAATCTTATTCAGTTATTCTACAGTACTGGAATAAAAATGTTTACATGTCACAAAGTGTGAGTGTGTGTATGAATGTGTGTGTATGTGAGTGAGTGTGTGTTTATATGTGTGTGTGCATGTATATTATGCATGTGCTTGCATGCATTTTTATGCATGTGTTACTATTGTGTACATCTCACATTTGTCAGTGCATGTACCGTATGTATACATGTTATACCAGGGGTCGCGCTAACGCATGTTTCTTGCATATTTAACGCGTTTTAAAAATCGCTGACGCATTTTTACGGAGTTTACGCGTAATCCGTACGCAAAATGACGTCCACTCAAAATCGCACCTGAGTCTAGATGGTGAATCAGACTTTAGAAGTCCTACAGTCCCTACACGTATAGTGGTTCTGCTACACCAAACATTGGAACAGACTATAGAAAAGTGCCACTGCTTTCAGTACTTTCAGTAGGTGCAGTGCAGTGTGGCGGGAAAATCACTGTAAGCGCATTGGGTTGATAACAGGGCTCGTGTCGACTTTGAGGATCGCCGAAAATGACTGGTTAGTGAATAAAAATGCATGTTTTTGTTGCTAGTCTTGTTTTCATCTTAGATTTATCATTTTGTTCTCTGACGCGATTTTTTGCTTCCCTTACGCATTTTTTTGCCGACGTCGCGTAAGCAAAACGCGTTTTCAAAAACACTAGCGCGACCCCTGCATACATGACATCAAAGTTTGATTCAAACCTAACCTGACTCTCAAGCGAGTGTGTGCATGTTGTGGAATGCGAGTGTGTCAGTCTACATTTCTAAAGATGTATGCGCATACGTGTACACTCGTGCGCATACATAATGCATTTAATGACTAAATTTACCAAACCTGACACTCTGGGCATCGCGTGTGCTTGGACTGGTCCACGTCGCAGCACTCGGGGTGGGGCAGGACCATCGACTGATCATTCGTCAGGCGGCGAGACGCCTCCTGGGCTGTTTCTAGGGAGCGCAGACAGTGCTCGCAGGCCGTGTATCGGTACATCTCGTTCCAGAGGAACTGGGCGCTAACGATCGGCTTCTCTGTCAGAATCGTGTCTCCTTTGCTGACGTGGGTGGTGGAGAACAACCCTTTGCCCTGTGCGGAGAAAACAAGATTAGGAAGCCATGAGCTTGAAGTAATGTGTACACATGAATGTTCTCACAGAGAGAGAGACTCAGAGAGAGGGGGGGGGGAGGGAGAGAGAGAGAGAGAGAGAGAGAGAGAGAGAGAGAGAGAGAGAGAGAGAGAGAGAGAGAGAGAGAGAGAGAGAGAGAGAGAGAGAGAGAGAGAGAGAGAAGAATAACTTTTATTTAACGAGAATAATAGATCCTTTAATTAAAAGCAAATTGGGCAAACAATGCTTTTTTATCCAGCTTCAGAGACTTGTCTGGAGAGAGATGTAATGTAATGCCACAACTGACAAAGTGGCGATTTAGACTACCTTCAAGGTAGGTAGGTAGGTAGTGAAAATAGGGTTTTACGCCCTCTTCGGTCTTTCGGCCATGTGGGGCATTTGTAAATTTATACAAAGATGGTGGGAACAATACTGGAGGCAATGCCCGGAGGCAGTGCTAAACCAGTAAAGTCCCGATTTTGTAATAATACAGATATGTATGTAACCACGCCTCGGTTAAACCTCATTGGCTATGGTACCACCACACGTTATTCGTGCATTCGTAGGTAGGTAGGTTGATATAGGGCTATTTATAGGCCTTGCGGCCCTCAGTGATTTTGACTTTTCTTTTTCTTTTTCAAGTAGTAGTAGTAGTAGTACTAGTAGTAGATAGGGACAAAATAAGCCGTCAAGCCGTTAGAGAGTCCCGTCTTTTTATGATCAGTGTTACAAGTAATGGTCAGGGTTTATTGTGGTCAAATTTTCCTAAGATTAGCTACTCATCAAAGCTTGTAATGTAAATAAATTTAAATAATTTGGAGATTTGTCGCGACGATTTTTGAACAAGTTAGTATTTGGTTCATTAGTTAATTCATTCCAGTTGCTAGCAACTCTACTGCTGAAGCAATGTTTCCTTATGTTAGTGTTGAAACGTTTAATAAAGACCTTGCCATAGGGCTTTCTACTCTAGTCACACTGGTGACACTGTATTGTGGTTCACTAAAGAATTGTCCCCAAGAAAAATCTGCATGACCATTAAATATCTTCTTAAGATCTCCTCTTATTCTCCTGCCTTTCAAATAATGCAAATTTAGATAAACCAGCTCATATTTTTGCTCTGTGCTGAGCCTTTTCAATGACTTTTAGATTGGTATTTGAACTTTCAATGAAAGCTTCATGCAGACGAAGCTGTGGGGAACAGAAAACGACCTTCAACAAACCGCCCATTTCATCAAAATTCGGGTTTGATCAACCGGCATCAGCATTTTTGGAACGCAGAAGAAGAAGAAGAAGGTATTTGAAGGAGAGCTTCAGCTTAAATTGACAAAAAATGTAATAGTACTAATACTATTCCACAAATTTGGAGAAATAAAAAAAATAATAAAAAAAATTCATGGGCAAACAAAAAGAAAAAAGAAAATAAATATTTATATTTGAGAAAAATATCTAGAGGGCAAAAGGCTTCATAAGCCTACAGAGCCTAAACTGATATGATATGATAATGATATGATATGATAAATGATGATAATGATGTTACCATAATATTATATATTATACAAGATCAAGATTGTAAACACGTTCATCGTGAGACAGACCATTACACACCAGTAGACCTAAGGTTAATTAAGTAGAAAGCAAAGCAATGATCTTACTTTATCCTGGTTTATCCATCGTGGTTCAACAACATTCACCGCAGCCGTAGCCATGCTTGCAGACGAGAAATAAAATGCCGGAAGTTACTTGTTTTTGTCTAATAACCAGATACACTACGAATTACACCAAAACAGTGCAAAACCTATGTAGCCTTACCAAACAAAGACTGTACGTTTGTTTGTCCCTCTCAAATTTGGTTAGTTTTTTTAATTTAAAAAAACAGTACGACACCAAATAAGTGACGAATTTCCATGTCGACAAAATAATTCAAACCTCGTTCGCGCACTCTCGCGCGCGCGCGCGTGTGTGTGAGTGTGTGTGTCATGTGTGTGGAACTATACGTCTAAATTCGTGGAAAACTAAATACATAAAAACGAATTGTCTCTGCACTCAGAGATTATGAATTCATCATTTACAGTATGAGAATGCCCCATGTCGCTATCTAAACACAGAATGTTCAATATGGACTTTTTTCATAAGTATAATCAGAGCCTGTGTATATACACTGGCTATGGTATAATACTAAGGATATCAGAAATTGACATTGCTCAGTTTACTGAATCAGTTGCGAAATTATGCTGTCCACGCCTATTGGAAGCTTACTGTAGATGATTTGCTTTGTGTGTTGTAGGGGAAGACGGGGTAAAAAGCGCATGGGCGGGTAAGAAGCCCACCCCAATTATCTCATGAAATAAAGCAAATTTCAGTCTCATTTTGCCTATGAGACGAGCGTTAATGTCTAGCATTCGTCTCATGGGCAAATTTGACTGAAATTTTCTTTATTTCATGAGATAATTGGGGTGGGCGTCTTACCCGCCCATGCGCTTTTTACCCCGTCTTCCCCTAGTAATTTGTTTTTTTTAAGCTTGCATGCATTTTGTTTAATTGGTTCCATTTTTGCGTGTTGTCTAAAATCACTATTCATGTGAAAAGACATTGAAATTAAAGATTCATTCATTCATTCAATAAAAAGGTCATATAACAAACATGCCCCCCCCCCCCCCCCCCCACCCCCCCAAGCCTTGGATTGGGTGGTACTAGTACCTTTAATTAACTCTTCCCCACCCTCTCTCCATTTCCATCCGTGGCCAGTCAACTTTTTTTTATGGGGATAGATAGACATTTGGTTTGTAACTTATTTTTTCCTTCTGTCTTGATCAGTAGGCCTACGTCATCCTCTGGGCCGTACAGTAAGTGGCGTTGCTCTCATGTTGCTCATTCCGAGTCCCAATTTACAGCCACACCCCCGCAGTTTGCTAGGTGTAGATGACTGTTAATTCCATCGAAACCGTAAGATAACGGTTATGGTGATGGTGTAAACACACACGCGCGCGCACACACACACACACGCACACGCGCGCGCAAGCACACACACACACACACACACACACACACACACACACACACACACACACACACACACACACACAAACACACACACACGTACACACACACACACACACACACACACACACACACACACACACACACACACACACACACACACACACACACACACACACACACACACACACACACACACACACACACACACACACACACACACACACACACATACACACACACACACACACACACAAACAAACAAACAAAAACACACACACACACACACACACACACACACAACAAACACACACACACACACACACACACACACACACACACATACACACACATACACACACACACACACACACACACACACACACACACACACACTGCAGCCTCTACCTTTTACCCCCCTCGATGATCTGCCTGTGTTAGTACCACCAAAAAGCCTAAAATGTCACAAAGAGTGATTACTTCGCAGCCTACAAACCTTGCAAAGAATGAAGCCAACTTTCTCACCTCAGTCAGGAAGGTGAAAAGGTGGTAGAAAGGTGGGAAGTATGGCATGCAACAGAGGAAGTGAGTGAGTTCACAATGATCCCCACCAGTAGTGTAGTTGAAAGGGCGGAAGTTAAAAAAAAACCCACCTACTTCACTGATCTGGGAAGTGCGAACTCTTTGTATATTCAGGCTTTTTGTTACCACCTGAGATCTGCATCATGTTGAGGGAACAGTCTCAAGTACCCAATTTCCCCACCATCACCCCCTTTCTTTCACCCACCGATATATCTATTTTTAGTTGCGTGCACGTAGCCCCTTGTCTCTCTCTCTTTCGCGTCTTAGAAATGCCTACGAGGCGCGTTCAGCAAGAAGTTAAGATTGCTGCGTTGGCTGTATATTTATTATTGTTATTATTATTATTATTATTATTATTATTATTATTGTTTTTGTTGTTGTTGTTGTTTTTGTTATTATTATCATTATTATTATTATTAATATTATTTTGAACATTTATACGCCTTATCAAATGAATGCCCTAGGCGTTTACAAAAAAAACCACCCAAGAAAACACACACACACACACACACACACACACACACACACACACACACACACACACACACAAGCACAGGCACCAACACAGAGACACGAACAAACCGGGTCATGTAGGGATGGATCAGCTGCTATAGGCCTATTTGGGAAAGAGATGGGTTTTCAGATGGCGTTTGAATGTGGGCAGAGAAGGTGAGTGTCTGAGAGAGCGGGGCAACTGATTCCAAGAGACAGTAGCTTGATAGGCGAAAGAGCGTTGGCCAAAGGTTTTAGTGCGGACAGTAGGGATGGGTGTCGGATGAGGAGCGCAGAGCTCGAGATGGCGTACTAGCGGTGTAACAGATCAATGAGATATTCAGGGCAGGAGGACTCGACAGATTTGAAGCAGAGAGAAGCAATCTTGTAGGATATTCTTCGCTGAACAGGGAGCCAGTGGAGATAGTTGTATATGCGTTCATCGGAGGGGAAAGGAATAGCAGTGAAATTGGTGTGGCCACGGATACTATATACATAGTGTAGGGTCCATGGTGTGGCCTACCTTTTTTCTCTTCTTCCTCTTCTTCTTCTTCTTCTTCTTCTTCTTCTTCTCTGTTCCCTGTCATGCTAGACACTCAGTCTGGTGTAACATTCTCAAATTGGATTTGTTCTCAACATGTCTGCGCATGTGCGAAATCGATCATGACGTACTATCAAATTTTATCTTTTGTGTATTCGACACTAAATTGACCCTAACCCGGCCTAATCCTAACCCTGTTCCTAACCCAAACCCGGCCTAACCCTAAACATATCCCTAATCCTAACCCTAAACCTAAGCCTATCCCCAACTCTTCACACATGCGCAGACGGTTTGAGAACAAATCCACTTTGAGGACACCACACGGGTCCTGAATCATGACGTACTATCAAATTTTATCTTTTGTGTATTCGACACTAAATTGACCCTAACCCTAATCCTAACCCTGTTCCTAACCCAAGCCCGGCCTAACCCTAAACATATCCCTAATCCTATCCCTAAGCCTAAGCCTATCCCCAACTCTTCGCACATGCGCAGACGGTTTGAGAACAAATCCACTATGTGGACACCACCGACACCGGGTTGGTGGATGAAGGTCGCAGTCAGCCGCAGCGCTGTGCACACAGGATTTGATGAATCTTGCAGCTGGAAGACTGCATTCAATAGGCGATAGAAAGATGGTGAGATAATCGCCCTTACCTCGTTATCTTTTTTCCAGTTAAACGTTGTTACTTTCTAAATAAAGTAACCCGATTTACTTAATTTAGAAAGTAACAACGTTTAGTTTCCCACTTAAGCTTTAGTACAACTTCATACAATTAAGCACAGGTCAGAAGCTAAGCAACAAAATAATGCTCTGAGCTGCAGCCGCACTGCAAAGTTTATTCAGTTTATTTAA
>JAGGCT020002092.1:0-25000 GCA_017654935.2 Phymorhynchus buccinoides
TAAAAATCAAACCCAACAAACCTGGATCTCCTCTGGGGCCATGGCAGCAGTGTTGCTCATGGTGATGGGGGTGGGCTCTTCCATTCTGATGGAGGGCAGGTTGTTTTTCACTCGGATCTCAGGAACAGGCTGTAAACATGACAGAACCAAAAATAGAGCTCTTATCAACATCACAATCAAAACAGTCTCCTTGATGTCAGCAACAGGTTATAAATACAATGGAACCTCCCTGTTAAGACCTTTGAAAATACCAGCCATTGTGGCATAGCAGTAAAGTTGCGGACTACTGGCTGGGAGGTCACAGGCTGGAATCCTATCAGAGGCAAGTTTTGTTTCCTGAGTTTTGTTTCCTGAATGAGGGGCTATGGGCTTAACGGGAAGACTGAAACCACACAGTCAAGCTTGATCAGCTTAACGGATGCGATTCTGAGAGTGTTGCTCTAATTTCATGACCAACACTGCAGATGTCTGAAGTTCTCGGGCCTGGTTAACGCCGGGATATCATTATGAAAGGAAGCATAGAATACAGCCCTGTCACATCAGATCGATACAGAACTTCAAAGCATCACCATCATCATTGTCATCCGCCTCATTTCCATCAATCATCAAAAAGAAACAAAATGTCTCAAATTCTGTGGTCTTGCATGCCCTGCTCTCATGGTGACCTCAGTTTCCATTACCAATCTAGTTTATGCCCTTGGTGCGTTCGGGTCAAAGTCATGGGGATCAGTATGTTCTGGGGAGCTGTCATTGGATGGACGTAGTGGTGCCCTCGGAGGACCTCAATTACGCTGGCTCCGCGACTAAGACATTATTGTTGTCAGTAGGGGGCTTAGTAGGTGATGTCCTGTGTACAGGCTCCACTGAACTCCACCAAAATGACTCAGCAGTGGTGCAGTGTCTCCTTAATTGGTTGCCTCCTCATGGCCTAACATAGATTCACTCCCCTTGGACTGCTGGTTTTGGATTCTGCGACTTGAACAAGCCGGGTTGTGGCTGCGAGTTGGGACTCGGAAGGAGCGGTGTGACTGTACGGCCCAGAAGATGGGACAGCAAAAAAAAAAAAAAAGACCTTAACCCTCTTGTGCCTGACGCTCTGTGCTCTCAATCACCTCTGAAATCCTAACCCAAGGGACGTCACTCCGTACAAAAGGCGGGGTAGCGTCGGAAAAATAATAAAATAAAATATACCACCACATTTTGTGTGTTTTTTTGCTTTGAATGTGTTGCCGAGATGTCTGTCTGAGTTGCAAAAGGAATTCTAAGATGTTATGGGGATGCATGGCTCCACAAAAAAAATCAAAATGCCAAAGTGTATTCGCAAACTGCATTCACTAGTCATTCACTGCCTACTTTTGCAGACTGTTGAAGCCTAAGACGACTGAAATGGAAATGTAGATCAAAACCATTCACTTACCCTTTCAGTAAGTTTCACTTCACGATCTTATAATTCCTATCTTTCACAAAAAAGGGAATTTTCATCGCTGTTATCACTCAGTGGATGCAATAACGACTCATCATCCATGATGTAAAAGTCGGGAAAATGCCGATGTCAGTAACACGACTTCAAAAATGCGCATCGATCGAACAAACACAAGCTCGCTGCCGAAATAGGTCAGAATACACTCCTTACTCATCACTTCGCGATCTCATAAGTCCCATCTTTCACAAAAATAGGACTATTCATTGCTTTCCTCAGTCAATGGACGCCATAACTGTTCGTCATCCATATTGGAAAAATCGCGAAAATGCCGAAGTCGGTCACTAATTTTCAAAAATTCATATCTTTCAAACCAATCGGCCTAGAAGCCATTGCAAGCAACAGGACGGAAGTGTAATCTATAGCGAAAGCGAGGCTGAAGCGCTCACGTGACTGCCATGTGATAGAAACAAAATGGAAGCGCCCAAACCGGCCACGTGGAATCCGTACGTTCCCGAACGTTCTAGACGTTTCCGATCCGATTTTTTTTTGAACGTTCACGACCGTTCACCGCACAAGAGAGTTAAAAAATTGTCTAGATCAACTGGTAAGTTCAACACATCGAAGTTGACAAATTTTGAATAACGTCTCTTTTGCATGCGGATGGTGATTTAACATCAATCAATATTGACAGAGAGAGAGAGAGAGAGTTGAATGGGATAGAAAGCATCTGATTCGCTGATTGTATCATGTTAATTTTTCGTGCGACTGTTATTTCCGGTGATGAAAACTGAATGTAGTGCAAACTGGCAAAGGCACCCAGGTCTTGAAACAGGTCATTTACAATAAAATACCACGCAACACAACACAATAACATTTGCCTCTTACCTCCAAAGGGGTGTAATGCCAGCTGGCCATGGCGTCCAGATCTCTAAACAGATCCTTCATCATCCGTTTGATCTCCTCATGCAGAGGGTTGACCTTCTCTTCGTCTTCTTCAGGCTGTGCAAACATTGACAGGCATCAGAAAAATGTCACAGTTTTCAGTCTTTTCTGTTTTCAGAGCACCATTGTAAAACGCATTTCCTTCGTATAAAAAATAAAGATTCACATATCATCACGCTAACGACAAATTACAGTATTTATAGGGCGCAAAATCTTGATAAAAATCAAATTGAAGCGCACACACACGTTGAATATTCATAACGCATTTAAACAAAGACGAACAAGAAAATAACACGTACACACACATTTGAGAAATGGTTCTAGACTAAAGGCAAGAAAGAGGAGGGAAAGAAAGAAAGAGCTTTAATGACGGGGAAACAGGTGGGTTTTGAGGTTTGATTTGAAATCAGAGAGGGTTGGTCGTGATGGAGGGAGAGAGGAAGTTAGTTCCAGGAGGTTGGTCCTGAAACAGCATAATTACGTAAGTCAGACTTAGACAATTTTGCATTGCGTTTGCAAAAACAGAACCATATAATAGGTCTTCCCCTGCTGTCAAAGGCTTGGACAAAAGTCATGCCCCAAAAGTGTTCCTGGCAACAAATTTGTTAAAAATAAAATTAAGTCTAAGGCCGGGTGCACATTTACAAAAACTTCCGTGCAGAAACCCAGGGCAGGATCCATTAAGGTCTAGAATGCACAGTCACTTTCCTTGCCAAAACAAAGATGGCAGAAATTGCGGATATGTGGTTCTCAGAAGAGAAAAATCATTGTATTTGGAGGAGAGGGTTGATGTGATCAAAGCAACTGGCATTCAAAATCATGTCTATAGTTGTAAATTTCAACACGTTTTAGAGGTGGTCGTTTGTATAGTCAAATAGTTCTGAGAAATGATAGTCTTAAATGAGAGGATGTCGTTTAACAGAGGTTCTTGTAATAGGGGTTTGACTGTATATATGTGAAAATGATATGGTAAACGAATATCTAAAAGTCTTTCACTTCTGTTATGTTCTGTTCCTTTTGCTTTGTTCAAATGCATGAATATTTTGTTTTTTGTTGTACCATGAGACCATAATGTAATTTCTCTTGTTGAGATAATAAATAAATTTTGACTTTGCTTACAGCAAGGAACTTTCAAAAGCAAACCTGAAGCTAGTCAATGCCAGACAAAAATAATAAGACCAAAGAAAAAAAAACGAGCAAATAGTTTTTAAAAAAAGTAACTGTAAATGAGTACTGACCATCTGCATCTTCATGAACTCCTGTTCATACACCTCATGCAACGAGAGCTTTGATTTTTCCTGGTCCAAGACCCTCTCCGTCTTGAGCTCGAAGGCCTCCTCTATGGGACGCACTTGGCGAACGTTGTCGTCGAAGGCCTTGTCCTTGATGCGCTGCGTGATGATCTCATCTATCGTCCTATTCCTTTCCTCGGTCATCTCTGGCGCTGTTGAACATCATAAAAAGCAACAACTTAACAATGAGATAAAATAATAATCCATAATCAGGCATCAGAATAGTCTGAAGTACAATCCTCTGAAAACCGCGGTAAAAGGGCCATCAAGGCCCTAGACTGAAGAGGGACAACACTGAAATGAGTTCTGAACACCACCAAAAAGGCTTAATATAGTGATAAATCACGTTAAAATGTTATTTAGCTTAAAGGATGACAATCAATAAAATAAAAAAAGCAAAACCTCTGAAAAGAGAAGCCAATCCTCTGTCAGAAATTCTTAATCCTCTGATCCTCTGACAATCAGAGCTTAATCTAGGATTTCTGAAAAAGGGGGTCAGTCCCCCCCTCATATCAAAAAAAGGGGGACACTCCCCCCTATCCAACCCCACATCACATACATAAGTTCTTATTGTGCTTCAAACACATTGTACATTGCATCCCTGTCTCAATCTTCGTCAGCCACGGCCACTTTTTCAACCAGTCATTTTGGAACCGATGTTCCTTTGCACTGCCACTGTTGTCATTCTTTTCCGACGTTTTAGATGTAGAACCCTTTTCTTCGAGGTCTTCATACTCGCTTGGAACAGGATTTTTTTTTTCCACTTTGCCTCCGCGAAAATCAAAATCAAACAGGGTCCCTGCAAGCTTCATTTTGAAGAACATTAAAGATGGCGGACAAAACTCTCGCAACTTCCTGTCGGTAGAACGAGAAGAACGCGATTGGTTGATTAACACTAACATTTTGTCAAGAACCAATGAAATGTCGAGAAATCCTTCACTCCTGCTTGATACTTTCAGTTTGTCCAGACGACGGGTTTAGCAGACGACAAAGGTCTTCCCGCATCGATCGGTAAAAACTGCAAGCCGTTCTGCAAATGTGCGGGACTCGGCCCGCTCCCCGCGCCGATTATCGCGGGAAGGAACAAAATTTCGGGGGATTTTACCAATCCCGCGCTCTAGATTAAGCTCTGGACAATTATGATGCCTGATAATAAAAACCAATGGTGTTTAGTATTAATAGTAGATACACTACCAAACTCAAAGTGGTTGCCAAAAAAAGAAGTTGCATTAACCATTCAAAACGATTCAGTTTCGGTTTTTGGGTTTTATAACACTCGTTTCTGAGGTCATCTAAGCTGGAAATTTTGAAATCCGAGAGTTTCACCGGGAGAGGTGACAAAATCCGGGAAGCTCACGGATTTACCGGGAGGGTCAGCAGGTATGTGCATGTATACAGTGGAACCTCCCTATTGAAAAATCAGCCAGGGGTCTTAATAGGGAGGTGGACACTCAGTAGTCCGGATATGGAGGGGGGGGGGGGGGGGGGGGGAGGGGATCATTGAAAATTATTTGGGTCACATCTTGGAGGGAGTTTTAAAAACTAATAATAGGGAAGGTCTTAATAAGGAGGTTCCACTGTACATACATTATGCACACAACATACATTAATATGCACACATGAGCATAGTATGTACATCTACACTTTCATAATTATTCAGCGTCTGTCTCTTTCTCTACCTGCTGGCAAGGCCTGGTTGAGAATGAGATCTCTACTTCTCTCATCCTCTCTTTTGATCATTAAATTGTACTGAAGAGAGGGGATAGAGAAAGGGGGGAGGGGGGGAGAGAGAGAGAGAGAGTATACTAATGCTTGCTGATAATAATCAATGGATTCATGGAATTTGTTTTTCATTGCTCTGCTCTGTCTCGTGTCGATTTGATTTTGTTATTGTTATTTTTTGTTTCTATTTCACCATTTCAAATATTGTTTCTCTTTTTGTGTTTGTGGGAAAAAAATATTTGTGCACCATCCATGTCATAAGCAGTAAAGAACCTTTTGGTCAATGACATTAAAAAAATGTTCAAATTGTTCATCCTCTCTTTCTATAAAGCCATTATAGTAATATATACATACACATGCACGCACACACATACTCTCACTGATTATATGTCAGCCTCTCCCTCCCTCTCCTACTCACCAGTAGGCAGGGTCTGCTTGAAGTCCAGGTGCTCTTCAAGGAGACTGTTCTCCGGTCTGATCCCTGACCCCACCTCCCCCGTCATCGTCCAAGATTTCTTTGACAAACTCTGCTCCTGCAGGGCCTGTATCTGCCGACTCAGCTGAAAACATCGAAAACAATACAGTGGAATCTCCATATAAGACCTCCCATTATAAGACTCCCTCCCACAGACCTGTTTACCCCCTACACAAGTCTGGAGTAGTCTGGATAGCTGAAATGAGTAGTTTTGGTGCAAAATGTGTAGCTTTATTCATTAAACCATCAAATAATGTTAACTGAAAATGAGTAGTAATCAAGAATTAAAGAGCATTATTTTCAGTTTTGAAGAGTAGTAAAGGTCCAAATTGAGTAGAATACTACTCAAAAAGAGTAGAGTAAACAGGTCTGCTCCCATATAAGACCTACTTCTCTGAGACATTGCCCTTCTTTGTAAGTATTAAAATTACCTCCCTTATATTTATAAGACCTCATTTGGGATTTTTGAAGGTCTTATAAGGGAGGTTCTACAATATTTATCAGGCGGAAATACTGGAGATAAAACATTTTTTGTCTTTTGGTTCTGGAGAGTTTGGTCAATGGGTGAAAAGACCCCTTTAACCCTTTCGCCGCCAGACATCCCCCCCCCCCCCCCCCCTCCAAATACCATTAAACTTATGGGCAGAGAAAAATAATTATCTGAAATACTGGGCAATTCCTCTGTGACATGTATAACATTAGGCCTATCCTTACCACCCAAAATTAAGAATTTGGCTTGAAAAAGTCGGTGACGGTGGAAGACGGAGTTTGGGAGTTTGCAGTTTCGATATGACACTGAGAGGTAATGTGGTATTTGATGTCTCCATAGGAGACTTTTAAGTGTAGTGAGCACATTGTACATCAAGCATGATGCAGATTTTCTTGATCTCTGAATGCACAGATACTTTTCCATGTAATCTTGGGCAGAAATATTGGTCTATTGTTTTTCTTTTCTTCCCAGTCTCACACACATCGATGTGTTGATCGCCATCTTGACAGAAGTGCGCAAACAGAAACTGGAAAGTCGGTTATACGCACAGTAGTTGTGCTGCTCTGTATATAAGACGATGAATTTGTGTGTAAAAAAAAAAGGTTTTGAAAGCGGAATTTTATGGACTCGAGCGGAAGAAATTCCGCTCAAAGCGGAAAGGTTGGCAGGTCTGATTTCTGGAGCACACAAACAAATCTTGGAATCCGTGACATTTTATGCATTGAAGCTTCTTCACAAACCAAAAAAAATGGAAACGATATCTTGTAAAATATATTTATCGTCAATTTAGTGGGTTACATTTTTTATGAGACACCCTGTCGTAGCAACAAAAGGTTGCAGACACAGAGCGAGAGATGGGTAAAAGAGAAAAAAGATGGAGGACAAGAGAGAGAGAGAGAGAGAGAGAGAGAAAGAGAGAGAGAGATGAAACGAAAATTTTAATTCCATAAGGCCAAGGCCCCCATTGGAAGGCGGGAACATGTACATGTACATGTACAAATAAGCATTCAGGTTATAGCAATCTGCCGCGCTTTGAACACTTGATAAAGAAAGAGAGAGAGAGAGAGAGAGAGAGAGAGAGAGAGAGAGCTAGAGAGAGAGAGAGAGAGAGAGAGAGAGAGAGAGAAAGAGAGAGAGATGATTATGAATAATTTACCTTTTCTGCTCTTTTTTCTAAACTTGACTTTACACCAGTTTCTTCCGATCTGAAAAAACAACACAAAAACAAACGAAATAGGTTAACATTTCTAATTTACCTGCATCAACATTAAAAACGGTATTACAAGACTTTTCACAATTCTTTTCATAGATATGTATATGATACAATTTTCATCGCCAGAAGTAAAAGTCGCATGAAAAAAAAAGAAGTCAATCATGATGCAATCAGTGCTGGAGAATCAGATGCTCAACACCCCCTTCAACTCTCTCTCTCAATATTGATTGAAGTTAAATACTTGGTTAGGAATGTATGCGGATCCAAAACTGCAGCCCCGAGCACTGTAGAGAGTTCTTTGAAATCAAGGGGTCACAATCAGTGTGTGAAATGCGTCTCTAGATTCCAGGATATTATAGCACTAGTCACCATGGGTGCATCTACACAAAATGAAAACCCTGAAAGGCCAGGGTTTAGGGGTAATGTCCCCCTGCAGTTGAAGAACAAAATTATTTATGAAGGTATTTTAGTTTGCTTTCTCTACAATTTATACAAATGCTTATTTTAAAGTGTTTGAAAAATACAGTAGACACACAAAGATCTTGTTTGACAAATTAAAAAAAAAGGAAATTCCTTTTCTGGTAAAATTCAAAAACAGGAAATCCTTGTATACTGGGTTCCCCATTTTGTTTGACCATAGAGGGTATTTTCACCCCCAGGAAGCAGCTATAGAGGGTCTCTTCACCCCCAGGGTGAACTTATAGAGGGTAAAAAATCAAAGCAAAATAAGCATAAAGACATGCGGGTACTGTCAAAACAATGTAAAGTATTGTATGCACAGGCAGTATGAAGCATTACATGCCTGGCATTTCCGACACACAAATGTTACCAACACAGTCACACACAGCCACACTCACACACATCATTCAAGAATCAAGAACTTTAATCCTTTGCCCTCTTTTGAGGCATTGAGGATGAAACAACAAAATTATAAAATTTCAAGCAAGGCATGACAATTTATGTTGAACATTCAATAGCACACACACACACACACACACACACACACACACTTTAATTCTCTCTCTCTCTCTGTCTTTCGCGGGATGTGTCAAAGATCATTGAACTTGTAACCGCAGTACAAGCGCTCCCCAGATTAATAGTGCGTCTCAAACCCTCGAGTAGTAATTATAGTGCGTCGTTTCACCCCCAGTACGAAGTTTTAATGCGTCTGTCACGCACATTTGACGCACAGAATGGGGAGCCCCGGTATACCAGGAAGAGTTGCACCCATGCTAGTGGAACTCTATCATTTTTGAACATTTACAAAAAACAACAACACATACAAAAAACGTGCATTAGGTGAACATTTTTAGTGACACATTGGTCTAAAATCCAGCGCGTTAGATGGGAGTTTCGAGCGTCAGAGACGTACAAACAGTATGCGCATCAAAATGAACACTAGCCCCTAAGTCTCTATTGTAAGAACTGTGTGACAAAATAACAGTGGAATCCTAAGCTTGAAAATGAAATATAATTCCTTTCTCTAAAACTATAAGAGAGTTGAAAACCACAGCAAAACCAATGAAACTTAAAAGCATTCTCTCGACACACCCGCCAAATTTTGTGTTAACACAGAAAAAATAAAAGTGGACTCCTAAGCTTGAAAATGAAATATTATTCCTTTCTCTAAAACGATAAAAGAGTTGAAAACCACAGCCAAACCAATGAAAGATAAAAACTTTCTCTCTACTAACCCGCCATCTTTTGTGTCCACAGAGAAGCGCACTTTCTTACTGCCTTCCTGTGGCTCATCCTCATCCGATTCTGACTCCATTTCTTCGTCACCGTCGTCAAGCGTTTCGTCATTCTCCTCTGACTCACCCCCCTCTTCCTCATCACCTGCAAATCACCATTCAAGATACTAAAATATGTAAAAATGCACGTGAGAAGTTTACTGAATAGATAGAAGGTTAGAGATGGTAGGGTGTTCATTCTCTCTCTCTCACTGTCTCTTTTTCACTTTCTCTCTGTTTCTCTCTTGCTAAACAAGCCATTGGTCAACATAAGCATTCAGATCAAATATGTGATGACATTTCAATATAAAATAATAAAGCTTCCTTTCTGTATCAGTGTATGTCTGTGTTCCATAGCGATAGAGGTAACACAATGTTCTTCTTCTTCTTCTTGACTTCTGCGTTCCCAGGCCATAAGGCCACAATGAGTACGTATGTGTCCGTTTTCCAGTTTTCACTGGTGTCCTAGCTGCATTCAGCCGACACATTCCGATTTCGGAGGAGCTCAAAATGGTTTGTTTCTTGTAAGAGCTCTGAGCACACAATGCATTTTTTCGTGCATTTGTAGTTGCCTGATGCTGCATTACTTGCTAAGTGAGGGGGCAAGGCCGAAGGCATTAACATATTCTTCAGAGATTTGCAGTTTCTTTCCCCGACTATTGGCTCTATGGGCATCGCTTTCTGCATTTTGGTACTAGTGTGTAAAACTGGTAGTTTCTCTATCAGCCATCTTCTCAAAGGGGGATTTTTTGGATTGTGGGTGATGACTACCGGTGCGTGGCTAGTGCCAGGCTCAGGCTTGTAGCTGAGTGTAGAGGATCTGGTGACTTTTTCGGCTTTAGCTTTAGCTTCCAAAAGAAGGGGAAGGGAGTAGCCTCGCTTCTGAAAGTGCTCTAGCATGTCTCTGCAGTTAGCGGTTAAAAGTCCTCAAATTTAGAACAGAGCCGGCGTAAACGCAAAAACTGGCAAAAGGGCACATTCTTGATGCAATGACGCGGATGGCACAATATATAAGGGTTCCCAGGTTTGGGGCTCGAGTAAAAAAAAAAGGACCTTTAAAGGACTTATAAGGACCTCATCTCAATTCCAAAGGACCTTTGATAGCATGATTGTATGGAATATACCTAAGCTTTTTTAAAGCAGAAAACTCGCACAACAGAGCTGTTTACCCTCTGATTTAGTAGTCAGTTATCTCAAGCTTTCCTGTCATTAATTTTTAGTAGCATATATCAGTAATCATCTTCATTAATGATCGTCAGGTTCAGTACAGATTCATTAGTCACCTTTTCAATGATTTCCAATTTTGAAGCCATGTATTTGAATCTTTGAAATTATACTTTACTAATTAAAATACAGGAGATAAAAGAAAACAGGGTAAAGGTAAAGATGTGCCCCCCCTGCATTTCTCGGTTAATTCTATTTTTCCGTTTTTGCCTTTCTTACCATACATAAAGCTGTATTTTAGGAATATTTGTAGCTAATAACCTTTTTGGAATACTAACCCTATCCCTAACCCTAGCCCTAAACCTAACCCTACCCCCCACTATGTACTGCAGTACACCGCGATTTGTCACAGTTGTGGTTCGTTGCGTTTTTCCGTCTTATAGGGTGGGGGGTAGGGTTAGGTTTAGGGCTAGGGTTAGGGATAGGGTTAGTATTCCAAAAAGGTTATTAGCTAAAAATGTTCCTAAAATACAGCTTTATGTATGGTAAGAAAGGCAATAACGGAAAAATAGAATTAACCGAGATAGGTAGGAGGGGTGGCACATCTTGACCTTTACCGAAAACAGAGTAGAGGGAGAGAGAGAGAGTTCACAAGTTGCTACAGAGGTGGGGGAGACACGGGGTGGGGGTGGGGGGTAGATAGTCCCAAACAAACTGGCCTTTGATCAATGAAAGGAGAGAGATGCGGTGATAGTAAAGTAGTCACTGCACCACCCACTCACCATGACCCTATAATAACCCTTTCTTTTACTCAAATTTTTCCTCCGAAGTCGGAGTGTGGCTGCCCACATGGCGGGGTAATCAAAACTGGTCACACACGTAATGTTCTCATCCCTAGCTGGTGGAGTTGTACCGTAGTGTTCAAGTGCTTCGGCTGTTGGGATGATCCCTGGAGTTTTTAAGCCAGGGTAAGACAACAAACTAACTCCACTTTTTGAGTCAAGTTTCCCTCCTCTCTCATCCAGTCTCCATGTTGCTGTATTTACCACTTTCAGAGGAACAGGAATGGGGAGTGGTAGGGATGGAAAGGGTGAAGGTGAAAATGTCTTCAGTGGGAGAGTTCAACCAGAGGTCAAGAGGTCACTGACCACCTGCCAGCCAGGCTCTTTTTTTTGCCCACTGGAATTTTCCATCTTTGGAAGATGGTCTACTACACTTCATAACATCAGTAGCTTTGCAGACTGCTGGGTTTAGTTTTTGTTTGTTTGTCAGAAATGATTTCATTACTGTTCCCAGTTTCTTTCTCAAACCTTTTCCTAATACAACAGGACTTAACAGCACCCTTCAAAAATTAAAAGGACCTCATGATGAATTAAAAGGACCTACTTGCTGAATCAAAGCACTTAAAAGGCCTTTTGACCAAAAGTCAATTCACAAGGACTTAAAAGGCCCCTACGAACCCTGTATATTACAACATGTTCTTGATTGGCATCACCAAATGACTGCAATGAGGCACAGTAAACAATGCAAACCTCCATCAAGGAACCATTCAGACCCACTATGGGGAGATTGAGTGAGCAAAGGTAATCAGAAATGTACAAAGAAAATGAGAGTATGTAAAGAAACCACATTTAACATAACACTGGGGTTCTAATCTTTATCTTAGTCAAAGAGTCCATGAGCAAAAACAAACAGGAATTTCTCCTAGTTTCATTAACAACGTAGGATTTTAAGGGAAACTAAACACAATAACAAAAGGGTCATAATAACTACACAAACATGATAAAGAAACACTTTGTTGCACGATTACTGAAGCAGTTCGTTTTAATACCGTAATTGTCTCAAACATTCCTAATAAAATAGTAATATTAAGAAAACTACCCAAATAAAGACATAAAAATAAAAAAAAGGCTCACCAGATTCCGTGTTCATTGCTGGGTCTGGCGGATCAAAGAACGCATTGTACATGCACTCCTGAATTGATACAAAGGATACACCATTACTATCCTGCGTTGTATCATCATTATCCATATTCTTCTGTTTTTTGTGTGTAGATTTGCTTGTAATTTTAAGAACCACCTTCATGCTTCATCTGGTTCTTTTTTTAATGTTTATTTTTATTAACCTTTCTAGATATAAACCATGAAAGTATTTCAACCTGCGTATGCGCACATACATGCACACAAATGAACACACACACACCATTAGCAATCACGCGTTACATGCATAGACATACATACACACTTTGTAGCAAAAATACAATCATGTTCAGGCATCAGAATAGTCTGAAGTCCAATCCTCTGAAAACCGCGGTAAAAGGGCCATCAAGGCAGTAGACTGAAGAGGGACAACACTGAAATGAGTTCCCAACAAAACCAAAAAGGCTTAATAAAGAGAGAAATCAAGTTAAAATGCTATTTAACAGAAAATATAACACAGAATGAAAAGCCAAAACCTGTGACAAGAGAAGCCAATCCTCTGTCAGAAATTCTTAATCCTCTGAATCCTTTGACAATTCTGATGCCTGATGTTAACCAACAACGGCTAATCATATCATCATTGACAAAAGCTAAAAGTTCCTTAATAACAGTTCATTACTACATTTCTCGTTTAAAATCTCAAGGTTTTTTTGTTTTTTGTATGCAAAGTTAACACATTTGATTTAATTTAAAGCACACGTAAAATCTCATATGGTCTCAAACAGATTTTGAATTGTCAACATTTCACTTTTTTGTTAAAAACACAACCCCAAAACAAAGTAAAAACAAACACCAACAAAACATGCTATTCAACACTGCACAGAAAATTATTTATGCTAAGAAAATAATGAGAACTGCATTGAATAGATAGACAACATCTGTAATATGATTAAATCAATGACTATTAATTTTTTTTTTTAATGCAAGTTTGTCTACATCCAAAAAAGACTGGTCAGCAATATGTGAAAAATTAGTTGAAAATATCATTTTACTATTTAAAGCCCATTGGGGCAGTGAGTGGATGCCTCGTGCCTCCATAAGGGGAGCTGGTCATGACCCAGCCCCCTCCACGAATCTCTCCCCATGGAGATACCGGGGGGACTTTCAAACAAATAGTTCCCCCACCTTCTGGAAGTTCTGTGCTTGAAACTTCCTCTAACCTACCACTCTCTTTGACTCTGCCTTTTCTTTTTGCTCTCTGTCATCTACTATCTTTCTGACTTCTTGGCCCATTCTCCTGCCTTTAAAAAACCAAAATCTTCCAAATATGTTTCTCGTTTGAGCTCCTCTGAAATCTGAATGTGTCGACTGTAAGCAGCATGGAGACTGGGTCAGTGAAAACTGAAAACCGGACACATAGGTACCTTACGCAGTATGGCCATCATATGGCCTGGGCACGCAGAAGAAGAAGAAGAAAAGCCCATAACTCACACAGAGCTAATGAGAGCTTGCTTTGAGTTTGAGTATTAATATTACCATGGGTGCAACTACACAAAATAAAAAAACCTGAATGGCCGAGGTCCAGGGGTAATGTCCCCCTGCAGCTGAAGAACAAATGATTTATGAAGGTATTTTAGTTTGCTTTTTCTACAATTTATACAAATACTTCTTTTAAAGTCTTTGAAAAATACAGTAAACACACAAAGATCTTGTTTGACAAATACAAATAAAAAAGGAATTTCCTTGAGTTTTTCTGGTAAAATTCAAAAACAGGAAAATCCTTGTACACCAGGAAAAGTTGCACCCATGTGATACTGAATTAGAAAAGGCATTAAGTTTAACTGTATAGATTGAATCCTCCAACAGGAATAAAATGTTTAGTGTTTATTCACTGCACACAAAATTCCCACCTTTCCACTAATTCCAGTCTCCTCATCGGACCAGGTAGAGAACATGTCTGGCATCTTTTCATCGTTGCCATCGTCATCACCGCTGTCATCATCATCACCCCCCTCCTTCTCTTTCCTCTGCTTCCTCTCCTCTTTGGCGTCCTCCTGCTCCAGAAAATCCTCCATGTCTGCCAGCTTAAAAAACTTGTCATCGACCTCAGTTTTCCTTTTCCTTTCATTCTGGCCTGTCTCTTTCCTCCTCTCTTTTCTTTTCTCATCATGATCCGGTGCCGGCAGATCGAAATCAAAGTCATTTTCATCTTCATCTTCAGCTCCATTGAATAAGTCCTCGTCAGACCCATCAAAGTCCCCAAAGGGGTTTGAACTCCCCAGTCTTTTTTTAATTTTCGATAATTCAAGGTCTGAGTCACTTTCTGGCTCAGAAAGATTTTCATCACCGACGTCGCTCTCCTCCTCATCAGTATCCTCGCTTTCTAACTCTGGTGGATTACATAGGGCCTCCTTTGTTGTTTTCTTGGAGTTAGAGGACAGAGTGAAACACAGTGGGAGTTTTTCGAAGTCGGGGGTGAGTTTCTCGTTGAGGTATCTTTTCAAGGCATCAACTTGCACCTCTTGCTGCTGAAACACCTGTTCTTCGTGCATACCATTAATGATAAGCTCAGGTATGAACTCTGACCTTGCTTCATCGTCGTATGAGTGCACACAGTCGTGAAACTGTTTGATGCTGTGCATTAATGAAGTTGCAGCTTGCTCCCTGGGGGAAAAAAATAAAGAAGAATGATTACAAATACACATAGATACAGGAAAATACTCACACATATATATCCACACAAACATGTAAAAAGAAACAGTCTTGCTGTGACACACACAACACTAGAGATTGAAAGCTGAAATAACAAAATGGGTTATCTAAACTGCACCTGATATGAAAAAGTTTCAGTGTACTGCTAGCACCGTTCCCCAAGCCTACGAGACTCGAAAGTTAGAGCATTTGAAATGCAATAATAATAGAATTTTATAAAACTTTTTTGTCCCTATGTCTTTGATGTGAACATTTAAAATCAAAACCAGTAAACTTAAAATAACTTGGTGTTTGATTATGTTCTTTAAAAAAATTTTTTTTTTAAATGAAATAAAGAGTGCTAGATTAGTTTTTCCTCCTTATTAGGGAGGCAATGGCAGAACCCAGCCGAGGACAGCTGTTTCGACTCTAGGAAGTCTTCTTCAGCTCGCCACTGGATGGGGTCTTAACCTACCAAGGTGGAACTACTCTCCCCTCAACAAGAAGAAAACGCGGAGATACAGGCACCGAGAGGCCGGCGGGTACGCGTTTCGCGCATTTGCCAAACCGCGCAAATGACACGGCCGCCTCGGTTGCCGTTGCCATCGCCCGAGGTTCAAAAGTCAAGCCCGGGTCCACAAACACCCCAAGATCTTTCTCAACATCTGTAGGTTCCAGCACCCATTTATCTTCACTATCTTTCATATAATATGTATGCTTGGGATTATTTTTACTGAGGTGCATAACCTTACAGTTACACTTTTGACTATTAAATGTCATGAGCCAAGTATCAGCCCATGTATGTAACTAAGTTATCAATGCACGTTTGAACTCTTTTTCTTGATTCATCATCGTTTTCTACGTTATTGTATGCCTTAGTGTCATCAGCAAAGATCTTCATATTACAGTCTACATAAGTTGGTAAATCATTTATAAAGTACAGGAATAAAGTGGGACCCAGGACACTACCCTGTGGTTTCCCCACAACAAACCACTACAAAAGCAAAGTCAGAGGCAAAATTGTAGTCTTAGGGAGCGAAGCGAGTTTAGAAGTGACCAAGAGACCACCTTCCACAGACTTGGTGGGGTATTAAAATACCATGCATACTCACTTCGGCAAAATCGGGGTGAAACTTTCATCAGACGGGAAAAATCGCTGCGATTTGACCCAAATTCTCTCGTTCCTACTTATAAATTCAACCCAAAACAAATTAATGTCACGATGACGGTGTTGAAAAGCTCCTGAATAACATCAGTGTACACAAAGCTATAGGCCCAGATGGCATACCCAACCAAGTGCTGAAGGAATGTTCCAGCCAATTGGCAGAAGGACTGACATGCATAGTCCAAAGATCAGATCAGTCGACACTGGATCTCTGCTCGATGACTGGACAAACGCCAACGTAGCTCCAGTTTTCAAGAAAGGGGACAAACACCTGGCGGAAAACTATCGGCCTGTATCCCTCACATTAGTCTCCTGCAAGCTGCTTGAACATATAATTTATATACACTAATACAGCCATCTCATGAAACACCTGGAACAACACAACATTCTGACCAACCTCAACCATGGATTCCGCTCTGGCTACTCCTGCGAGACCCAGTTAGTACTAACTCCGAATGATCTCTGCAGCAGTTACGACCAAAGAATCCAGATTTGATACAGTACCCCACAACAAACTAATCAGCAAGCTTGATGGCTACGGTGTCAGGGGCAACCTTCTCCAGTGGCTCACCACCTTTCTCACCAACCGGCGTATGAAGGTTGTCATTGAGGGAGAACACTCCAGAGAAGCCACTGTGGAGTCAGGAGTGCCCCAAGGTACCGTACTTGAACCACTTCTTTCTTTGCCACATAAACGACCTCCCTAATGCTGTGAAGTCCCAAGTCCAGCTTTTCGCAGATGATTGCTTGCTTTATCGACAAATCAAAACACAGGAAGACCACATACATGTAATTCTGCAGGAGGACCTACAACACCTATAGGCTTGGGCAAATGAATGGGGGATGAAATTTAATGCATCAAAATGTCACATCCTTAGTATCCAAAACACATCATGCCATTTCTATCAACTAGGCAACCACATCCTCCAACAAGTAAATTCAAATCCCTATCTTGGTGTGCAGATCAACAGCAAACTATCCTGGGCAGAACACATAAGTAGCATCACTAAGAGAGCAAATGCCAGCCTAGGGTTACTGAGAAGGAACTTGCGGTTCTGCCCTGAAGTGTGCAGGAAAACGGCGTATACCTCCCTTAAATGATCAGTCCTGGAGTATAGCTCTGTTATATATATGGGACCCCCATCTTCAAAAAGACATCGACAAGCTGGAGGGAATTCAATGCAGATCAGCCCACTTCATAAAGCAAGACTACACCTCAAGACAACCAGGCTGTGTGACCCAAATGCTCCAGGATTCTTAACTGCCACCCTTGCAAGAAAGGCGGAAACACCAACGCCTAACATTTTTATACCAGATCATCAATGGACATTTCCCGGCAATCAAGGCAGAGGACTTTATCACCCCAGTAAAGAACAAGCGGCCCATAAGATTAAGAACAACACGAACAAACAACAACTAGTCTCAGAACATCGTGACACAGTTCACAAGAAACAACTCCCAGTGTTTCAATGTCATCTTCATCTGATGCTTATAAATATAGTTTTTTTCAGAGAACTGTGTGTGACTGGAATGGCCTCAATGAAGAGACAGTGGGGGCTGAGATGATCGAGGCATTCAAACTGCGCCTCTTGTCTCCAACAACACCTAATTAGAGTTAGACCCCTTTATTTTTTTTATTATATATTTATATATTCATCTTCATCATTTATTTATATTTTTTCGTGCTCTCCCCAAGTTTTTTCCGTTGGCGTTAATACCAGAATTGGGTGCCTGCCAACGTACTTCATGCAGATGCAGATTCAATTCAAAAATTGAATTCAACAATTTTATTGTCTCCAAACAAGTGAAGAAATTTGTTTTTCGGCATGCACATAGAAATGAGGACATAATAAGACATTGTTTATTTGTTATAATCTAACACAACAGAAGAGACATTTGTAAAATAACATCAAAGCACGTGTAAATGACATAAAACATAGTTATCAAACATACACACACAGTGACACACACACACACCTCTAAAAAGTACACTGGCCACTGGGCATCCAATGATTCATTGATTGATCCCTGCACATCTAGATTCACACTCAAAACAATAATGTTTGACTTACTTGGGAAGATTGGCTGCACTTATGCATGCTGAATAATCTTCAATTGATTTCTTCACAAGGGTCGCTGTTAGATCATCCATTTTTTACTCAAAAAATCGTGAAGAACAACGGATCATCTGTGAAGCCCACGAGGAACCTCAACACCGGAAATGTATTAGATGGAAGAAATGAAAACCGGAAAAAGGCAAAAGTTACATCCTTATTACCGAAACGCTTCCAAACAATCGCAGTATTCGAGTTGTACTTTTCAAGTCTTCTTTTGTTTGAATAAAATTGTTGCCACCGTCATTTTTGCGTGGATTATGTTTTTGTTTCTGTCTGTCTATCTCATGTTTAATGTTGAAAATAATGAATGGATTTAAATTGAAAGTAGAACTAGAAGGTTCAAACATTGAAAGCCAAATTCCCTCAAATTAATGAGAGTCCATCTGGAAGCATACCATTGTTACCACTGGTCCCATACGCAGTTGGTATCCCATACCATTAAACCCATCAACAACAAGCCATAATAGCCTCATTCCATTGTGAACCAAGGACAACGAGAAGGTCCACTCTTTGACTATGAGCTCTATCAGCATGTGTGTGCATGGTTTGGGTGCATGTTTCTGCATAATACATGAGTGATTAGCATAAGAGAACTTGTGTGCATGTGCGCGCACATGCATGCATCTTTGCATGCGTTGCACACACATTAGGGTGAATGGCTTTGGGTGTACACGATTCATGAACGCAAGGGGACATGTGTGTGTGGTGTGTGTGTGTGTGTGTGCATACATGCGCATGTGTGTGAGCGCATGCATGCATGTCAGTTGCACACATGTTAGGGTGCATGGTTTGAGGTCTACACGAGTGATGAACATAAAAAGAAAGCGCGTTAAATAGTGATACATCGTCTTGACTATTGTATATGCTTTTCTTTCTGGCCCGTCATTCTCTTCTCTATCTTGTCTCCACCATTTTCAAAAACACAGCTGCTCATCTTGTCGTCAGGAAGAAAAAGTTTGATCATGTTAGCACTCTTCTCCGTTATTTGCACTGGGTACCTGTCGCAGACAGAATTGAGTATAAACTAAACACTCTTTGCTATAAATCTATCCATCAAGCTGCTCCATCTTATACCTCTGATGATGTGGTTGGCTTAACATCTAATTAGGCATAGTCTCTTATCAACAGTCTTACCTCTGCAACAATATTTCAATTTATACGCTGGGCCAGCTCGCACTTTACATTCAGTTTTTGACCCTCTGTCTCCAGATTCCTAGGTATAAGCTTTCAACTGTCGATCGGCGCTCTTTTGCTGAACAACCTCCTGAAACAAATTTCCTCTCTCCCTCCGTCAGCGACCGACCCTATCAGATTTCAAATCAAACCTCAAAACCCACCTGTTTTCCCGTCATTGAAGATAATTCTCTCTTTCCTTCCTCTTTCTTATCTTAGGTCTATTTCTCATATGCGTGTGTCTGTTATCTTCTTGTTCGTCTTTGTTTGAATGCATTGTGAAGTTCAACATGTGTGTGTGCGCTTCAATTTGATTTATATCAAGATTTAGCGCCATATAGATACTGTATGTTGTTGTGTGTGTGAAGAAAAACAGCATGGCCACTGTTTCTTAATTCGGTCTACATTTCATTTAACTGAAAACTTTGGATATTGTGTGTGCCTACAACCTCAATTAGTAGTTCTGCAGCCTAGAGGATTAGTTGGTCACTGAGGACCTTCCATTTAACGCTAATAGATGATTTTTTGAAAAATAGCGTCTTTTTACCACAAAATCGGACTGTCCCCCATGGAAGTTTTAGTTTTACATCCTCCTGGTGGGAGATTCTTCATTGTCCCTCATGAAAAACCAATTTATGAAAGGTCATTCATTCAAACCGCGAAATTATGTCCCTTGGCTATTTGTGAACATTTCGTATTACTTTGGTCTTTAGTTGTTGTTATCGTACCCTGGCTTAAAGACTCCAGGGATCATCCCAAAAGCCGAAGCACTTGAACACCAAAGTACAAAATGAACCAGCTAAGGATGAGAACATTACGCGTGTGACCGTTTTTGATTACCCCGCCATGTGGGCAGCCACACTCCGACTTGGGAGGATGTCTTCAGCTGTGAGAGTGGGGATGTGCCCTTGGCAATAAACAAACTCACCCCAGCTTTCTGAAATACTAGTTGTCTCCTGTTTTTGCACTTACTCTTACGTCAGTAGGCTGCCTACTCCTTTTTCCAACTTCCAGGGACAAACTTTTCAAAACACATGCGTCTAAACAGAGGTCGTTCGCCAGAGATAAGATAGACCAGCAGAAGCCATCTTTTTATTTAATTGTGCCTAACGAAGGTGTAATTTTCAATACTTTTTGCACAATCGAAGTTTGCTCTTCGTTTCTCTTTTGTTTTTGAGATGTAGTCCTAATCCTAGCCCTATCCCGACCGTGAGCCCTAACCCTAACCACAACAGTCGGATGAACACTTAAACTTGTGCTTTTGTTCTCTCATCCAGAAAGTTTCCGTCAATTATTTTGCTGATGAAATCTGTTAAAATAATTTATTTCGGTTGTTTACAGTTCTAACCCTATCCCTTACCCCATTTCTAACCCTATCCCTTTTCTGGTCGATCAATTCTAACCCTATCCCTATTCGCCGACTTGGCGAACGACCTCCGTTTAGACTCAACTGTTCAAAACAAGGGACAGAAGCTTATTTCCTGAGATAAACACAGAAGCATTACAATTAAAATCAGAAATCATGAGTTTGACTCAGGACATTTTAAGAATATTGTATAGTCTATAGGGCGACTCAGAAAAAATGTAACACACAAAATCTTCATGCCTCTTATAAAAATTATTAGAACTGTGTGTGTGTGTGTGTGTCTGTCTGTTCGCCCTGTAACTCACGAGCCAGTGTACAGAATCGCTTCAAATTTTGTGTGGTGATGTATTATGGTGCAGGGAGGGTCCCATTGTAACCGTGACCTTGAAAACCAGTCAGAAGAAAGGGTAGTAATTAGGGAATTAGTTTTTTTGCTGGTTACTTCCCTTGCATCATAAATGAAAAGAGCGTGAGGCGAAAGAGAGTGAGTGAGAAAGTGTGTGTGTGTGTGAAGTGTAGCGAGCAGGAATGCAAGTCTTTAATAATTCTTAATATTAAAGCCATTGTTTCAAATTTTGTTTAAAAGAAGAAGATTCAATGCACGAATGCTGCAAGTGTTTTTCTTCTTTAAGATGCCCCTTTTGAGGGACACCACCACTTTTGCAGAAAATGCGTTGTCTGAAAACTGTCTTTCTCATAAATGACCGTCTTTTTGGCCTTAAAAATTAGAATGCAAGACCACAACTTTTCCCGATATTTTGAGCCCACATATGAATAAGAATTTTGTCCGGATGACATACAAATTGAAATTGCAAATGATGACATTCAAATTGTGAAAGCGTTTTTGGACCTTAAAAAAAGTCAACTTTCTGAAAACAGGGAATCTTCTTTAAACACCTGAAAAATCAAAATGATAGCTTGATAATTAAACTTTTTATTACCAATTTTGTGGGTTACATTTTTTTTTAGTCACGCTGTATATATTGAATATTCTCTTTGAGTTTTTCAGTGCCTACAGGGTAAGTGATTTTATATTAGGTGGCGCACTAGCACTTGTGCCAGGTCTTTTGTGCGTTCAGGGCTCCCAGGGACCCCCATTTGGGGGTCTATGAAGTACTAAAATTCTAAAGGACCCTCTAAAAGAATGTGCAGGGGGTCCTATGGATGCACTAGAAAATTATTTTTAGCATTCGTAATGCCACTGGGACCCTCTATCACGTCTCTAGGACCCTCTATACTGTAAGTGAAGGAGTCCCTGGGACCCCTTGTTCTGCGGGACGATTGGGAGCCCTGGCATTTTACTTTTAGCATGAAGATCTGACATTTTTTTCTTTCTTAACCAAGTCAATGGTAATAATGCGGTTGATGAAAATATGTTTAAATGTCCTCCATATGGGACATTAGTAGATGTAAAGATGGTGGGAATTATCCTGGAGGCAATGCCCCAAAAGTAAAGTCCCAAATTTTTAACAATACAGATATATATGAATAATGGTGATAATGCAATTTGAAATCTCGATTTGTACCGGGTGCTTTTCTACCACGCCAAGAAAACTGCCTGATCAGTCTTTTTAAAAATTTTACATTTGTCTCTGTTTCTAGCCTAGATACAATATAGCATGAGAAAAGCAGATTCTAACAAGCGTGGATTCGCAATCGTTTGTGGCGTGCAACAATTGAAAACGAAACATCATTTTAAAGAGCAGCCTCGATTTGAAGTGCGGTCTATTTTTACCACTGCAATCATTATATACACTGAGTCACTTCCCCTGGATTTTCAATAATTTTAATCTGTAAACCAGAATGTTATCTCTGCACCATTTCGTAACTTTTTATATCTTTTTGAAAACATTTAAAACTATTTATCCTACTTATACTCATCGAAAGAAGCACTGCATACTCGTCGTGTCTGTTGCAGTGTCTGTATTACGTATGTTTATTATTTTCTACGCTTTAAAATGACGATTCATGTGCTCTGTTCAGTATATAATTCTTTCCATACATAAGGACTGTAGTTATGTAGAAATGACAACTGAAATGTTACTTTATGTCCAAGTATTTTTTTCTCCTTTAAAATATGTGCGACAATTTTACGAAATGTGCGACAATTTTGGACCGACCGACAGACCGACCAACTGACAAAGTGAGTTATAGGTTTGTGGCTTGTGCCACAAACAAAAATCAAAAGGTCCTTGCCCAAGTTTAACATGTCGGATGTGGAGGGGAAAACCTGGGTACAGGGGATTTTTGCACTAGGCCTTTCGGTCTGAACGTTGAGTCTTTCGGATGAGCCAATAAACTGAGGTCCAGTGTGCCCATGCACTTAGCACATATTAAATCCAGTGGCAATGAAAAAGTTGTCATTTGGTCAAAATTTACTCCCCCACCCCCCTTTCCTTTCTCATCAGAGAATTGGGTGTCGCGCCTCTGGCTGTGACGCGCTCTCCAGGTGGCAGCAACCCGAATTTCACAGAGACGCCTCTGTGACTATAAAGTACCTAATACCCCCCCAAAAAAAGAAAGAAAAGAAAAGAAGAGGCAGAGTAGAAAGACAGAACAAACAAGATTTTTTTGGGTTGTAAATTGAAGGTGATACAACACAAGTAACTATCAAAACACCCTCATTATGCTTTCTGTGTTTATTCACAATTAGAAAAAGAAAAGAAAACACAAATGGGGAAAGCTTTCTCTCTCAAACAACACACACATGCACTTCCCCCACCCTCGCGCACACATTCTCACAATCACACACTTTTGCATACACACACATATAAGGTACATGCACACCACACATGACACACAAATGACACACACACACACACATGTTTGCATGCATGCACACATACACGCATGCGCACACATACACATGTATGCACACACACACAGTGACACATACTCATTCATTTGTTTACAACAGAACAGCTATTGCTCATTTTGTACGTTTCTTCTTCTTCTTTGGAAGGACTTGAGTTCCTTCAGCTGATCTCTTTCCTTGCAAACTCCTGAAAGAACAAAATGGGTGTGATGTGAGTGGGTTTTTTTTTTAATCTCAAAAACAGAAAACACATTAAATGAATAATTCATACCATAGTGGTATAACATGTTAGATTTACGCATAGCAGTAGCTTTGTGGGTGATGAAAAGGCAAATAAATAAGATGACAAAGTATATACTACTTTTTCTGATAAAAATGTTTTTGAGAAGACCTTCATTAAAACAGCAATTCTAGGAACAATTCATTTTGACAACAACAACAATCTTATAGAATCAGTTTCGCAATAAGACATGATATCAACTATAAAAGCCTAATAAGAAAATCATCAATAACCACAACAAGAACAAAAATCTAATATTAAATGATATCAGTTTAAGAATAAGACATGATATTTTTTATTTTATTTTTTTAACTATAATAAAAGCTTGACAAGAAAGTCTAATTCATTACATTACATGCTTTTAGTGTAAACATTAAAAAAAAAATTATATTAAAATAAGAAAAATAAGAATTGTCTTCCAACTAGATGCAAAAAGATTTGAAGAATACAGGAATACCTTGAAGCGGGTGTGTGTCTCTGTGGACAGTCCCTTCGCTTGTGATCCAGCGCCCCACATATGTAGCAACCTGAAAATAATGCGCACACAATTTGTCCATAATTATCGACAGCCGTCAAACCATAATTTTCCATGTAACGATGGCACAATATAAGCTTCTAGCTTGTTGCTGCTGATATGTTTATTATAGTCTATGTTTGTTCATGTACTGTGGACCTAATAAAATGGCTTAAACCAATTATCAATGTTCAAACTTTTTGGGGAGTTGCAAAGTTATCTTAGTACGAATGGCGGGTCGGTAGAGCTTAAGTAATGGGTTTGGTTAGGTTAGGTTAGGTACATTATAGTAACAGAGGCGTCTCTGTGTAATTCTGGTTGCTCCCATCTGGAGAGTGCGTTGCAGCCAGAGGAGTGCCACCCCATTTAAAAAAAAAAAAATGCATGCGATTTTTGCGTAACTGATGAGGAAGGAAGGGACGGGGGTAAATTTTGACCAATTGACAACTTTTTCGTTGCCACAGGGTTTAACGTGTGCTTTTTGCAACACAAAAAGAAAACTGTGT
>JAGGCT020002093.1:5000-25000 GCA_017654935.2 Phymorhynchus buccinoides
GTAATAGAGAGATTCCTTGAAATGTATGTCACAATTTTGTACATGAAAAAATCTCCCACCCTTAAAAAAAGGACATGTTGGCGTATGGATGTGCGAGAGAATGAAGGAACTAGTTGAGTGGAAGGATGAAAGAGAAGAGAAAAAAACAACATAAATACAATTTAAAATAAACACCCACCCACCACTAACTTCACAAACACAATCTAAGACAGAAGAAAAGACCAACGATTACACGTAAAGATACAAAGGTCCTAAACCACAAGTCACGTAGGGTAAGACGGGGTAAAAAGTCCATGGGCGGGTAAGAAGCCCATGCCAATTATCTCATGAAATGACGCAAATTTCAGTCACATTTTGCCCATGAGACGAGTGTTAATGTTTAGCATTCGTCTCATGGGCAAATTTGACTGAATTATTCTTTATATCATGAGATAATTGGCATGGGCTTCTTACCCGCTCATGGGCGTTGGGTTTTTTAACCGTCTTCCCCTATATATATAGTGATTGACAGAAAGATAGCCCGTAAAATTCGAATCAAACGAAAATAGGAATCACACTTGTCAAAATAACTATAGCTTCTGCGTGTGGAAGAAAGTCTTTCTGTAACTAGGAGCAAATCAAAAAGAAAAGAATATCTACTAGTTGTCAACCTAAGTTTCTAACTGGTAACAAGAGCGTCTACTTATGAAAGAAAGCATCAACAGATCAAAGAAAGATTTTTTACAAAACAGATACAAAATATGTAAAATAGTAGATATCCGTTTGCAAAAAGAGTATCTGAGAAGCCAGACCCACGAAGGCCCAATGTGAGTCAATGTAAATTTAAAAAAAAAGAAGTAAATTAGTCAAATCGTCAAAATTGGTAAGTGTTTCCTTTTTATTTCTCGAGCAATCGACTACGTAAATATTACGTCCCTTTTTGCTTCACTGTTTTTTTGTTGAAATTTTTCATCAGCAGATCGTCGCTAGCTCGGGATCTTACCATCTACAGAGAAGTTTGCAAACCCTCTCTGCCATTCTGTTAATTAATCATGCATCTACTTTAGCTAGTAAGTTTAGTCCTGTAGGTCTACTTGACTTTACAAATAGGCCTAAGCGCGTGCCTAAAGAAAGCTGGAACCTAAATCGTCTACTTTTGGAGAAACAAACGAAGAAAAAAACCAACCACAAAAAATTCCTTTACAAGTCCAAAAAAATCAAACAGCAAGGAAAGCCTTTACAAGTCTACGGCTTCGTGGCTTCTCTCTAAAAAAAAAAAAGAGTCTACGGTGCTAATAATTTAAGGCACACTCAAACAACAATTAGGGGTCAGTGAAAGCCTCTACCTGTGTAGTGGCGGTAGTAGTTGTTGAAGTTGGCCACGATGACGGGCACGGGCAGGGCGATGGCCAGCACCCCGGACAGCACGCAGACCCCGCCCAGCATCTTGCCCAGCACCCCCATGGGCACGAAGTCCCCGTAGCCCACCGTCGTCATGGACACGATGGCCCACCAGAAGGCGTCCGGGATGGAGGTGAACTGGGACTCGGGGTGCTCCAGCTCCGCGTAGAAGATGGCCCCGGAGAAGATGACGGTGGCGATGCCCAGGAAGAGCACGAACATGGACAGCTCGCGGATGGAGGTCTGCAGGGTCATGCCCAGGATCTTGAGCCCCTCCGAGTGCTTGGACAGCTTGAGGATGCGCACCACGCGCAGCACGCGCAGCACGCTGAGCACGGAGCTCTTGTGGCCAGCCTGGCAGTTCCCCGTGGACAGGTTGATGGACAGCAGTACGAAGTAGGGGGCGATGGCCACCAGGTCGATCCAGTTGATGGCGGAGCGGAAGAACACCAGCTTGGACGGACTGACGATCAGACGAACGATGAGCTCCATGACGAACCAGGCGATGCAGCACGTCTCGATCAGGAACAGGGGGTGCACCAGGTTGGGCCTCTGCGCAGTCACGTCGCGGCCTTCCTCGTCCGTCCAGCTGACGTTGACGCAGCCTATGTCCTTCAGCTCGGGCAAGGTCTCGGTGCAGAAGACCACCACGGACACCAGGATGAAGAGGATGGAGAGGATGGCGAAGATCTTGGCGACGATGGAGGACTCTGGGTACTCCACAATCGTCCAGATCTTGTTCAGCGTCCGGTTCACGGGGCCTGCATTCGCCGGCTTCTCCACGATGTAGCCTTCGTTCTGCTTGAAGGAGTCGATGATGGGACCCCCCAGCTCGTAGAACATGAGTTCGTTGAGGAATATGTCCATGGGCACCTCCAGGGGCCGCTTCAGCCGCCCCCCGGACTGGTAGTAGTACAGCACGGCCTGGAAGGTGGGCCGGTGCCGGTCGAAGAAGAACTCCTGGCGACTCTCGTCCCAGTACCGCCGCCGTTTCTCGGGGTTGCCCAGCAGGGTGTTGGGCAGGCGGTCCAACGTACGTATCTGAGTTTCGAACCTCAGCCCGCTGACGTTGATGACGGCTCTCTGGCAGGCCTCCAGCTGGCAGTCGTGGTCCAGGGGCAGGTACTCCACGCAGGCGGGGGACAGGTACTCGGAGGCGCTGTGGGAGGGACCCAGACCCTCCTCCTCGGGCAGGAGCTGCTCCCGAGCTTCATCCTGGATAGAGCTGTGGCTTCGCGAGTGAGAGTGGTGGGCGCTGTGCGCGTGGCTGACGTGACTCGCGGAATGGGATCGGTGGTTGGGGTCCAGAAAGTTCATGGGAATCTCCAACCCCATGGATTTGGGCCGTGACACGGAGTTTCTCCTAGAGCCTGATCCCGGGGTGGACGTGTCGTGGTTGTCGTGGACCAGCGTGTGACGTCGGAGGGAATGGCGGTCGTCGTTGTCCGAGTGGAAGTGGTCAGGGCGAAGGTGGAAGTTGACAGGAGGGGTGTAGCCATGGCCGAGGTTATTATCGTACATCTGCGTCACGATATTCATGGTGATCAGTCGGAGCGTTAAGAAGGCTTCTTCAGCAGTTGAATGAAGGAGACTTTAACACGCAGGGCTTATGTGGTAGACCCGGTATTGCAGTACCTCCAGGATCTGCTCCAAGCAGTGGTTGTGGTGGTTGGTTGATGGTTCGTCTCACACGTGCTCTTTGTAGCCGAGCGGACATTCAACCCAACTCCCATTCCACAGAGCTTCAGACAGAGGATCAGCAGCTTTTGCTACGAGAGAGAAACAAGGTCATTGATGCTGAATAAGACAGTGACATCTACCCATCAACAAGCTACAATTTCTAAAACACACTTCTTCACGAAAGATCACGTTTCCGCCACAAAGTTTTGATCTCCGGTCATAGCCTGCATCTTCAGATGAGAGAAAACTCTTCTTTCTGGAGTCGTCTTTCAAGGCAATGGTGTGAAGAAACGTTGGCAATCCTTGGATAAAATGTGCTGTTCAGAGCGGAACAGCTTTGTCAAGACCCCGAATAAGTCGAGAAGCTACCTTTGTTATAAGGCTCGTTGCTTCTTGGAGGGAAAAACAATCTATCAGCATGGGACAAAGGGAGGTCATGATCCTGGCTGAAATAACTGAAACAGACAAAGAAACAGGGGTTACAAAATGGTCCAGCAACGTTGATTCACAAGTTTTTAACTTGAAACAAAAGTTAAAAATAATACAATCTGTTATCACTCTAAAATTTAAAGCCTTAATTCTTAATGTTACGAAAGTGCACAGAAAAATGACAAGTGAACAGAGGCATACAAACACACACACACGCGCGCGCGCGGGCGCACGCACGTACACACACACACACACACGCGCGCGCGCACGCGCACAAGCACACACACATGCATGTACCCCACATCATGTATGTTCTCTCTCTCTGTGTCTCTGTCCTCTGTCTCTCTCTCTCTCTCTCTCTCTCTCTCTCTCTCTCTCTCTCTCTCTCTCTCTCTCTCTCTCTCTCTCTCTCTCTCTCTCACACACACACACACAGAAAAATGACAAGCGAACAGAGGCATGCAAACACACAGACACACACACGCACGCACGCACGCACGCACGCACGCACGCACGCACGCACGCACGCACGCACGCACGCACGCACACACACACACACACACACACACACACACACACGCACACGAACGCACAAATACGCACACATGCATGTACCCCACATCATGCACGTTCTCTGTCTCTGTCTCTGTCTGTCTCTCTCTCTCTCTCTCTCTCTCTCTCTCTCTCTCTCTCTCTCTCTCTCTCTCTCTCTCTCTCTCTCTCTCTCTCACACACACACACACACACACACACAGAGGATGGGCAGGATGAAAAAAAGCTTTGCTAGCTTATTCTTTAACCCTCAATAAAGATGATTTTGACTTGACTTGACTTGACTTCACACACACACACACACCACACACACACACACACACACACACACACACACACACACACACACACACACATTCTCTCTCTCTCTCTCTCTCTCTCTCTCTCTCTCTCTCTCTCTCACTCACTCGTGGGGATACCGGGAGGTCTTTCATTATAAACAGTTCACCACCTTCTGGAAGCTGTGTGCTAAGCAACTTCCTCTAATCTATCACCCTCTTTGACTCTGCTTTTTTCTTTTCTTACTGTCATCTACTATTTTTCTGCCTTATTGGTCCATTCTCCTCATTTTCCCCACCCCCCCTCCCGAAAAAAAAGCTTCCAAATAATGTTCTCCTTTGAGCTCCTCCAAAATCGGAATATGTTGTCTGAATGCAGTGAGGAGACCAGTGAAAAATGAAAACCGAACACATACACCGGTCAAAATTTGCTAAGGATAGACTTTTATAACCAAGTTTCAAGTTTTCAAGTTTTATTTTGAAACTTGGTTATAAAAGTCTGATTGCTAAAAGGTGGTGTAGGCTAATTGTAAGCAATAAAAATTATATGACCGGAAAGACCAATCATCCGTGAACACAAGCTCACTCAAACTTGTTTTATCCAGCTTCCTGTTCACGTGCAGCACGTGATTTTCGCATGTCACCCCCAAAAAGTGTCATGCCTAAAAAAAAAGTGTCATAGCAAATTTTGAGCAGTATACATACTTCACCCATTCTGGCCATATGGCCTGGGAACGCAGAAGAAGAAGAAGATCTTTGAAAAAAACAGAGGTTTTCTTTTCAGATTTCTTTCAACAGTTCTATTCATACTCTATGTATTCTGTTGTGCTGCATATGTGGGGTTTAGGTAGGGGAAGACGGGGTAAAAAGCGCATGGGCGGGTAAGAAGCCCACCCCAATTATCTCATGAAATAAAGAAAATTTCAGTCAAATTTGCCCATGAGACGAATGCTAGACATTAACGCTCGTCTCATGGGCAAAATGAGACTGAAATTTGCTTCATTTCATGAGATAATTGGGGTGGGCTTCTTACCCGCCCATGCGCTTTTTACCCCGTCTTCCCCTACCAGTGCAATCTCATTATTCTTGAAGGATAAAGAAAAAGGCTGGACACCCTCTTTGGTATAAGGATGGAAGTTCACTTTAACGTCGCGTATCGGCTTTCGCCATGTACGACGGGCTAAACCAACCAACCAGGGTATAAATTTTTTTTATGTTCCTGAATCACTGTCTTAGCCAAAAGGCCGAGAAGCGATCAGGATCAGGATAAATTGGTATAAGGGGGTTGCCAGACCTATATATATATATGTGATAGGCCTATACTGGAGCTGTCGTATACCAGAAAAGATCCGATACGTTGGTAGATAGTTACGGTATAATATTATAGGCTTATTTTTGTGAGCGGTTGGGAGGGGTGACGGATTGTTGAATGAAAAGAATTCATGTGGTTTGAGCGAACGGCTTAGCTTTATTGCTTGGGACAGGTCCTTGAATCGTTGAGAATGGACATTCGAAAAGAAAGACCCATTGTTCGTTCGACTTTTCTGCTCGCATACTGTAGGTGAAGACGGGGTAAAAAGCCCATGGGCGAGTAAGAAGCCCATGCCAATTATCTCATGAAATGACTCAAATTTCAGTCACATTTTGCCCATGAGACGAGTGTTAATGTTTAGCATTCGTCTCATGGGCAAATTTGACTGAAAGTTTCTTTATTTCATGAAATAATTGGCATGGGCTTCTTACCTGCCCATGGGCTTTTTACCCCGTCTTCCCCTACAGTATGCGAGCTCTTCTTGTTCTTGTTCTTCTTCCTGTTCTTCTTGTTCTTGCTCTTGTTCTTGTTGTTCATGTTGTTGTTGTTGTTGTTGTTGTTGTTGTTGTTGTTGTTGTTGTTGTTGGTGTTCTTCTTCTTCTTCTTCTTCTTCTTCTTCTTCTTCTTCTTCTTCTTCTTCTTCTTCTTCTTCTTCTTCTTCTTCTTCTTCTTCTTCTTCTTCGTCGATCACTCAGACGGAGATGCCTATGGCCCGCACTAAAGCAGCAGTCCGGTCTGGAGATAATGCAGGCTTCCGTAGTTTTTTCCCCTCAGCGGTGTAGGGTCTGGCCACGTTGATTGTCCGGGAACGTCATGGAGTCGACAGTGTTGCAGTGTTGTTCAGCATCCATGATGTCTGTTCTGCGCACGGGCATGTTTCAGTATCGTCACTACCCTCAATTTGCCGAACATGGGCCGGGGCACGCAGTCGGTTATGCCCTGTCCTCAGCCTGATCAGGGTGACCTGGTCCGATCTGCTGAGCCTGTGGTAGGGGTAGTATTAGGTACTTTATGGTCACAAGGCGTCTATGTGAAATTCGGGTTGCTCCGACCTGGAGAACTTGTCGCAGCCAGAGGCGCGCCACCCAATTGTTTTTGTATGCAATTTTTGTGTGACTGATGAGGAAGGAAAGGGTGGTAGTGGTGGTAACCTTTGACCAAATGACAACTTTTTCGTTGCCACTGGGTTTAACGTGTGCTAAGTGCATGGGCACACGGGACCTCGGCTTATCGTCTCATCCGAAAGATTGTTTGGTCCAAGACTAGTTTGGGTGGTGCCGTCTCCATTTCTTTTGGGACAGGGCTTTGATTCTAGTTTAGATGGATAATAATGTATAGGGAAATGCTACGCGCAACACACAGGTAAAGCAGCAAGCTGCTAACAAAACCCATTGTCTGCCCAACAGGAAACAACAGTGCCAATTAAGTGGTCACGAGTTCTCTCACGTGCGCTGCCAGGTCCAGCAGGCTCTATTACGCTTGACCGCTTCAGTAGCTGTCATTAGTAAATAAGGGTTTACAGATCGGCAGCCCTCTCACTCACTGGCAGGTTGACAACATGGTAAGGGGGTTGGGGTATGTGGAGAAAGAAAGGAGACAGACAGAAAAACAAACAGAAATGAACTAAAAACAACAACAACAACAACAACGAGTGAAATAAATAAATACGTATATATTGGCCACTGCAACCACCACCTTTTGCAAGAGTGAATGCCCTTGGTAAATGCTTGAGTACTGACCAAACAAGGGCATGACTGGAAGGAAAAATGAAAAATGGTGTTTTACGTCCTCTCGGTCTGGAACAGACACATATGGAACATTTGTAGATACAAAGATGGTGGGAACAATACTGGAGGCAATGCCCGGAGGCAGTGCAACACCAGTAAAGTCCCGATTTTGTTAACAATACAGATAGGCCTGACTCTCGCCAATAACTCTATTTGAGGCCACTGAATGGCTGCCTGCCTTTTGCAAGAAAGAATGCCCTTTTGGATACTGACCAACAAGGGCTTGACTATCGCTGTCAAGGGCGTTAAATAACCCTAGTTGCAGTGGCCAATAGACATCAAGAGAAAAGACGGACTTAAAGAAAGAAAGGGGCGCGGGGAAAACCCCCAGAAAAGATAATTATGGTAATTATGTAAACAAAGAGGAAAGGAGAGAAAAGAAAAAGAGCATGAACCAAAAAGAAAGAGAATAGGACTGAAAATAATTATGTAGGAAATAAGTTAAAGGAGAGAAAAGCTTTCAAGCTTGTGGCGGTGCCTTAGCCGATGAGGTTTAACCGAGGCGTGGTCACCGCTACAGCTATCTGCATTAATAAAAAATCGGGACTTTACTGGTTTCGTACTGCCTCCGGGCATTGCCTCCAGTGTTGTTCCCACCATATTTGTATTTACAAATGTCCCATATGTGTCTGATTCAGACCAAGAGGACGTAAAACACCATTTTCGTCGTAAAGGAGGAAAAGAAAAGAAAGAAAGGAAGAAGAAGATCGACGACGGTTGATCGGAAAGAGAGGGAGGAGTAAAAGACAGAAAGAAAAACGGAACGAAGAATATTGAAGAAAGGGCATTATGTACATAGAAAGAAAAGTCAAAGAACTTGAGCACGGAAGGAAGAAAGGAACGGTGAGAAAAGGAAACGGATAAGGGTGAAAGCTAATAAATTCAATAGTAAACCGAAGCATGGATTGTCAAAAGGTTCGAATATAGAACACAAATAGCTCATTGGAACGACGGACCTGACTTCTTCTTGGTTTAGGTAATGTATCATGTAACTGAAAACACAACAACCGAAACTGTTACCACATTTTTGCGCGTCATGCTGCCGTTATTGAATTAAACTAAGACATGTTCGGCCCAGAGTCCGACTTCGGCTGGAAAAAATATTTTAGAGTCACCCAAGGAGGGGGTGGTGGTCATTTTTTGAAAGAAACAGACTTATTGTGAGTCGCAAGGGTGGGGGTTTTGTTCTTTCGAAGGGATTTTTTTAAACAAATAATACAGTTTACGTTCATTCATAATGAACACACACAATACTCGATGAACTAATAATAATAATATTAATAGAACTAAGAACTGAACTAATAATTCTCACTTTCTCTACTCTTTACCTTTTCTTTTCTTTCCTTTTTTTGGCAACTGTTCTCTCTCTCTCTCTCTCTCTCTCTCTCTCTCTCTCTCTCTCTCTCTCTCTCTCTCTCTCTCTCTCTCTCTCTCTCTCTCTCTCTCTCTCTCTCTCTCTCTCTCTCTCTCTCTCTCTCTCTCTCTCTCTCTCTTTACTTCTACACAACACACACGGCACACTGTTCTCTCACTTCTTCTTTTTTTCAAAGGGATTGTTAACTGTTGCATAAAATGAATGAATGAATGAAACAGCAGTAGCCAAATGTATTCCTGTTGAAGGTTTGAGCTGTAATACAGGTTCTTTCCTTCTTCTTTGTTTAAAAAACTTTTCCCCCCCCTCTCTTCCTCTCATTCCTCCGAGGAGTTTATGTTTGGGGTTTTTCGATGTTTGTTTGCCTGTAATGAAATGTCTTACGGCACTCCAAGGGATTTTGTTTATGAATGATTTTTAAAGAATAAAGAAATTTGGTGAAATGTTTGGTATTTGTCCAAAGATATTGCATTCCATATTGGAATAGTATACAGGTTGTCAGGCACACACACACACACACACACATATACACGCGCACGCACGCACGCACACACGCACGCACTCACAAACAAAAACACACACGCGTAACCCTTTCCTCCTAGGCATGCTAACACAATTTTTCAAAACAGTCAAAATAGTTACAAACACGCAGAAATGCTTCATAAGAATAAACATGCCTTTTGAATGCATAAAAATAAGCTTATCTTCGATAGTGATACAAAAGTGTGTGTGTGTGTGTGTGTGTGTGTGTGTGTGTGTGTGTGTGTGTGTGTGTGTGTGTGTGTGTGTGTGTGTGTGTGTGTGTCAAGTCAAGTCAAAATGATCTTTATTGACGATAAATGTGTGTGTGTGTGTGTGTGTGTGTGTGTGTGTGTGTGTGTGTGTGTGTGTGTGTGTGTGTGTGTGTGTGTGTGTGTGTGTGTGTGTGTGTCTGTGTGTGTGTGTGTGTGTGTGTGTGTGTGTGGACGTCACTGTAGAATGAGAATGAGAGAGAGAGAGAGAGAGAGAGAGAGAGAGAGAGAGAGAGAGAGAGAGAGAGAGAGAGAGAGAGAGAGAGAGAGAGAGAGAGAGAGAGAGAGAGAGAGAGAGAGAGAGAGAGAGAGAGAGAGAGAGAGAGAGAGAGAGAGAGAGAGAGAGAGAGAGAGAGAGGGCATCCAATGCAGTTTGTAGCCCTATTCAAATAACTAAACAACATAAGACAAAATCAAACAAAACCAGTAGCACTTTATAATTTTTATACTATCAGTTTGGTTCTCACCTACAGTCATTTTCACCCCTCACGAGGTCGATCTCATGCGGTAGTTGAAACCCCAGCCGACCGTAAGAAAAAAAAAGCCACACCAATGCATAATTATTCGCAAGCAAGTCCCCCCAAAAAAATGCAACTTAGAAAACGATCTCTTCTTCTCTGCTACTAAACCTCTTCGAAAACACACACACACACAAAAAGGTTTTCGTCAAGATCAGTAACGACAAAAACAAACACCCAAATCACCAGAAAGTTGTTTCCCTTTCAAGTGCTCTTCACGAACTGATCAATTTTTTTTTCTCGGTTCCACTTTTTTTTTTAACGGAACATGTCACCCTATCATTTTAAGGAAAGGAAAGAAAAGAAAAGAAAACAAAAGAAAAGACATTGGGCTTTAGACCCTACCCGAGTAGGCTACCCGCTATACCCCTTTTACTTAGTCTAGCTACCCCTTCCAGACGACTAACACAAAGGGGTGCATATGTGTATGAGCTGGCTAGGTGCCCAACCATGTCGCAGAGATCCCTGTTTTTAGTTTTTACTTACATACATACATATATAGCTGCAGTATCGGTCCTATCCCGCAGGGTATAGGCTTTTGTAACACGACACTTTTTGTTGGTGTGGTTGGCTATGCTCGTAGTTTTTATAAGAGCAGTCGTATATTGGAATCGGAACGAAATGGAAGGCATGGATATATGTCAGTCTGTGTGAATGCATGCAACGATATTTAAGCATACTAATCCTAGCTACAGCGAGAGCCTAAGTTACTGAACCAACCGTAATAATAAAAGTAGGCAAAATAGCACACTATGTAAAAAAACACCTAAACTACTGAAAAGACAAGACAAGACATTGGGCTTTAGATCCTACCCGAGTAGGCTACCCGCTACCCCCTTTACTTAGTCTACCTACCTACCCCTTCCAGACGGCTAACACAAAGGGGTGTATTGAGCTGGAAGGGGTTTGAAGAAAAGTGGCAGAATTTTCCTCGAATCCCAACAATTACACTTTTCATAGCAGTTTGACCCAAGATGTAGGCCTAATATTAAAAGAAGAAAAACAACCTCGCAGGCTATGCCAAGAGGACGTAAAACTTTAACTTCGCAGGCAAATAAAGTTTCGAAGAACTTTATTTTACTTTTGTATGGGTAAAAGCGGTCACGTGAAGTTGGCAAGGCCCCGCGCATAATTCGCTGGCCTATTGTGATTCGATTTTTCAGCCTTAATTAACATACTATTAGACTTGTTTCGTGAGCAGGCAATATGTAACACCAATTCGTTGAATGGCGCTGGGTTTAAAATAACAGTGAATGGTAAGGTCTGGGCTGAATTAAATTCTGATCGCTTCTCGGTCTGGGCCAAGGTCTGGGTTGCTGTATTTCCGTATAGTTCTCTTTCCATCTTTTGTCTTAAAAAGAATGGATGTGCGTGCATATGGCTTGCAATTTCTCAACGGGTGTGAGCTATTCGATCAGGGCTCTTGGTAGATCAGCCGTGCGAAAAGTTAGTTTTACGAGGCGGGAAGAATAACAATAAACGAACCAAGTTTAGAGGGTACCTTTATCCAGGAGTGGCATTAGCAAAGAGCGTGAGACAGCATGCATGTTTGTTGTTCTTTTGTGGGCAAAAGTTAAAGTGAACAAAGAAACAAAGAACCACGCATACACAACTGTATCTCTTATTGGCAAATGTAAATAAATGCATACTTAAAATGTACACGCACAAGAAAGTGCATGTTTAATTTTTTTTAATTTTTTTAATTTTTAGATGTAAACTTTCAAAATGTGTTCCGTAATAGTTGAAAACAGCATTCACAGTCGCACGCTGTAGTACGACAAGCATTCCACACTCACGCTAAAGCTGGAGACAGACTATGCGACTGCCTCATATGACTCGATCAGGTCGTGACGTTGACCAAATTTTGTTTCCCGCACAGAAGAGGTCACAAGCCATCTGACTCGATCAGACTCGACCAGTGAAATTAAGAACCCGCCCTATGCGGCCTTTTCACCTGACTGGACCCGACTGAGTCAGACTGATCAAGCAGGATGGTATGCAAATGAGGTGAAACGTCACGACCTGATCGAGTCACATGAGGCAGTCACATAGTCTGTCGCCCGCTTTAAGTCATGAAGACACCCAGACATTTCACCACCCTCGTGAAACACTAACTTGATTCTAAACAAAAAATGTCCAGAATTAGAAAAATTAAAAAAAAACCTTGCAATATGGAAATACCTGAATAAAAAAACATTTTGAAAAAAAAGAAAAAAGAAAAGAAACACGTATGCACTCACAAAACAAAGACCAAGCAAACAAACACAGAAAACAACAACACACTCACACCAATCACATAGGGGAAGACGGGGTAAAAAGCGCATGGGCGGGTAAGAAGCCCACCCCAATTATCTCATGAAATAAAGAAAATTTCAGTCAAATTTGCCCATGAGACGAATGCTAGACATTAACGCTCGTCTCATGGGCAAAATGAGACCGAAATTTGCTTCATTTCATGAGATAATTGGGGTGGGCTTCTTACCCGCCCATGCGCTTTTTACCCCGTCTTCCCCTACGTGCGAGTAAAAAGAAACGAACAGCAACGACTAACCAAAATGTCTTTGTTTCTCCTTGAATTCCATGACAAAATTCTATGAAAATTTGTATCACCAGTCCAGCGCTTGGCATACCCACTGAGGGGGCTATTAGAAGCAATTTTCAATCAGTACGCATCTCCTTGTAGGCAGGATTTCTTTATATATAGGGCATAAAACTAGAACCATTCTTGCAATTCATTAAAAACAATAATGTTTTTTTGCATAACGGTTAAGTCAAAATAATGAAAGATAAAAAGAAAATATTGTGTATAGAAAGCATTGGCATATTTTGTAGCTGTCGCGAGAACGTGGATTCAAATGTTGCTAAAACATAATGAAAACAACATTGTTAAATTCCTCCGAAGACGGAGTGTGGCTGCCCACATGGCGGGGTAATCAAAAACGGTCACATACGTAATGTTCTCATCCCTAGCTGATGCATTTGTACTGAATTGTTCAAGTGCTCTGGCTGTTGGGATGATCCCTGGAGTCGTTAAGCCAGGGAACAACAACAACACAACACAACATTGTTAAATAAAAACAAAAATTGGCCAGAAACTTCAAACAACACAGACAACGCAATGCTTATTTAAGCCCATATTTATTTTCATTAAGTGTAGTTGGGTTTCGCAAATACTTAAAGGGCACCCTGACGGATGAGTTTTTGTAAAGAAACACGTGACGTCGAGATCACCAGGAAAACACCCTTTACAGAGATTGCAACACTCCCTTTGCTCTGGTTTCCCATAAATCAAGCCGTCAAATCGGCGATTCCTCCTTGGCGGAGGTGCTGGAAGTCAAATTCTTTCACCCAAAGAGAAGGCGTGTGGCGTCTCTTTTCTAATGGCCGCCTGCGTTTAGACCAAATCGTTTGCACGAACTTTTCGAAAAATAAGCCTTTTTATTTATTTATTTTTAATTTTATACAGTTTATCTAAAGGAGTTTCGCTCACAACAAACGAAATAGCTTCAATTATTATTTTTACTGCACTGCAAAAAAAGAAAAAGCTTCAATCACAACGAGTGACCTCCACCCACCCCATCCAAAATGGCTACTCTCTCCGGCATCTCCGCCAAGGAAGAATCGTCGTCTTGACGGTTTAATTTCTAGGAAACCAGAGCAAAGTGAGTGTTCCGATCCTTGAAAAGGCTGTGTTTTTGGTGATTTCGACGTGTTTCTTGCAAAAATTCATCCGTCAGGGTCCACCTTTAAAAACAACATGATTTTGGCGTTATATTATGCTTCAATGAATAGTTGATAGAGCGACAATTGTTCCTAACAACGACACAATGCATAACTCCAAGCAACTCTATTCCCTGATGGAGATCCGACAACGCCAAACAACTCAATCTCCTAATGTCGCCTTGGCTTCAGGCTATGTCAGACCAACTGAAATAGGCTAGAACACAAAAGCTACATAAAAAAGTTGTTATGTGGGGGTTGTCTCTAGCCATGACAAGCTCCTAGCATAACATCATCAGTCTCCAAAAAATCCCCCGAAGACGGGTTGTGGCTGGCCACGTGGCAGGGTAATAAAAAACCCAGTCACACACATAATGTTCTCATCCGTAGCTGATGCACCATAATGTTCAAATGCTTCTGCTGTTGGGATGTGATCCCCGGAGTCTTTTAGCCAGGGTAAGCCAACAACAACGAAAGCAAAAACAATCTCCAAATTGGAGATCCAACAACGCCAAGCAAACCGACAATGAACGAATCCCCTTCTGGAAATCCAACATACAACAAGCGACTCATTTTCCTGATGAAGGTCTTTGATCGAACCGAAGACAAAGCAGAGGCGAATAATACACAGTGTGGTCGGTTTACACACAGCTTGTAAGCTTGAACAGGTTGTCGGGTGGGTGTCATTGGAACCTGCACGGGTGGAGAGCAGGGCACGTACGTCACAGCGGCAATTGTCAAATTGAGCACCCTGTTCCTTCACGCTTTACTCTCGTATAATAGACGATTTTCGGAAGAAGAAAAACAACTAGGGGAAAGCACTTCGTGAAAATTAGAGTTTATTACCCCGACTTACTCGGTCAAAACCATAGCAACAATGGCGGCATGGCGTCGAAGCCTGAAACCGCAGGATGCGAGTCAGCGACTTGCAAACATTTTTTGTTAATAGAAAAATGAGTGGCGGCAGGCCAGTATCCGCAAAACGCAAACCGATAGAACTTGCAAAATGTGACGTAAAAATATAAATTACATCAAACTTAGAATGACGCACGGTGTTCTAAGTGATGTAAGTCTACTCAAGCACACGAGGCGAGAGCTGGGGATCTACCTGATGGTAGAGTAGCTTCCCCTGTTTGACAGATTGAATTAGGCAAGATCACTCCCACACACCATGGAATCACTCCCCTTAATTCTTTCTGAACAATTCCTATTATGCTTTTTCATTCAGTGAAGTCTTGTGATGCTCCGCCCCTTTCATTCCTTGTGGCTGTTCTGTTACCCGGTATCTCCCCTCTGCTGAACGTGAAGTTGCGTTACACGGGCTGGTATACCAATAATTACGCTTTCTTTATTCCTTAAGGTAGATAATTCACTGATGGAAAGAAGCCGGAGCCCCCCCCCTCTCCCCCCGCTTTTATGAATTAATTAGCTCCCATTACGCTCTGCGAAGATCTCTCACATAGGGTGCCTCAGTGCATCCCTAAAGCGAGAGTGAACTACGTAGTCGCACCTCCTCGCCACGTTAATGTGGGTGTTCCTGCGGGGACATGGGGCAGGGTGGGCATGACCTAGTCATGGCGAACGCGGCACGGGTGCGTACAACCGGCGCGATAACAAAACTTACTAGTCTCAGCAACTCACTCGAGAGGGGTCGCAGTCTAGACTAGTCCGGGTAGAAGGAGCTCATAGCCTCAGCAGGCAGTCCGTCTAGGAGAGGAAAGACTCCGATTTCAAACACGGGTAGATGGAGCTCATAGCCTTGGCAGGCAGTCCATCTAGGAGAAGCAAAACTCTAATTTCAAACCAAAATGGGCAGGAAGGACTCATCAAAGCTGTGGCAGGCAACTTTCCTGTACATGCTGGGCCTGATTAGAAATATGGTTAGGTGCGTAACGGCAGCATGATGTGTTAGCGTTCATTATGACAGACTCCTTTACAGGAGTAATTGTGGAAGAAGGCATACACCATCACATGGTCTTAGCTAAATGATTCACTATTATTAGCTGTTCTTTCTGTTTAAGAAAATAATGTTAACATAATAGTAAACCTGGAGGCAGTGGGTGGTTGCCTTGTGCCTCCATACGGGGAGCTGGACGACCCTGCCTTCCATGAGTCTCTCCCCGTGGGGTGACCGAGGGATCTTTCAGTACAAATAGTTCTCCCACCTTCTGGAAGTTCTGTGCTAGCAACCTCTTCTAATCCATAACTTTTTGACTCTGCCTTTTTCTTTTCTTACTATCATCTACTATTTTTTTAATACTTATTAGCCCATTCTCTTGCCTTTCCACCCAAAAAAAACTTCTACAGAATTTTTTGCTTTAAGCTCCTCCGAAAGCAGAATGTGCCGGCTGGATGCAGCAAGGAGACCTGCGAAAACTGAAAACCGGACACATGCGTATCTTACCCATTTTGGCTCAGGAACTTGATGCAGAAGAAGAAGACACTAAACTTGTTCCTCATCCGGGCATAGCAAAATGATGCATATCAGGGCAAAATAAAATCGAAAATTTGGTTGAAAGTAGTGAGACTGCATTCCCGTTTCCCGCTTGTGAATGCGTCAATAGGAATTGTTTGGAAATAATTCATGGAGAGAGAGAGTAGCTTCATGGTGTGTGTGAGTGATCTCGCCTAATTCAATCGGTCAAACAAGGAAAGTTACTCTTCCATCAGGTAGATCCACAGCCCTCGCCTCGTGTGTTTGAGGAGACATACAGCATGTAGAACGCAGTGCGTCATTCTAAATTTGATGTAATTTATATTTTTACGTCACAGTTTGCAAGTTCTATCACTTTGTAGCAACTGGCCACCCCTTATTTTTCTAAAAAAAGTTTGCAAGTCGCTGACTGGCATCCTGTGCTTTCAAGCTTCGACACCATTGTTGCGTTGTTGCTATGGTATTTGACCGAGTAATGGAGGTAAGGAAATCTAATTTTCACGAAGTGCTCTCCCCTAGTTTCTTCTTCTTCCGAAAGTCTATTCAAAGGCTTGTAGTACACTGCAGCTCCGTCCTTTCAAACAGCTGACCTGCAACAGGAATGCGCACAGGGGCTTCAACTCGACATTTGCCCGGTGGAGAATAGTGTATGTCACAGCTTATTGCGCCCACACCTGTTCCTAGTGATCTGAGGCTGGTGCCGACAGCAGGAATTCACCCGTGACTCGCACCTGGCGTCACTTGAGGTCAGCCCTGACTGACCCTACCGCTGAAAACGGGTGTCTGGTTGTGTGGTTTGTGGTATGTAGCATAATTATATAGTGTAGAGTCAGGCACAGAGGTAACGCGTTCACCAAGTAAACCCGAGTTCGAACCTGGGGTACATGGGGATTTTTCCTCTCACTTTACACAAGGCCTTTACGTGGAGTCTTTCGGATGAGATGATAAACCGAGGTCCCGTGTGCCCATGCACTTTGCACACGTTAATCCCAGTGACAACGAAAAAGTTGTCATTTGGTCAAAATTTACTTCCTTCCTTCCTCATCAGTCACACAAAAAATCGCATGGGAAAAAAAGGAAAGAAAAAAAGTGGGTGGCGCGCCTTTTGGCTGCGACGCGCTCTCCATGTGGGAGCAACCCGAATTTCACAGAGACGCCTCTGTGACAATAAAGTACCTACTAAAAATATATACCTTGTATAAAGGTCTCAATACACGTCAACATTTGTCACTCCCTCCCCATGGCGACACAGTGCTAGCCACTCATAAGATTACTTGCATAATTATCGCTGTGTTGCCATCGGGAAAGAGTGGAAAATGTTCACTTACCGTACAGAGACCTTAAAGAAATGCGTTCAATCGATGTGGACACGTCCAAGTGAATCTAAACGCATTGTATTGATTGTATTGATTGTATTGATTGCATGGTATTGTATTGTTTGATAGTGTATCATGTTGAATAGGTGTTTTTGTCAATTGCGCGACCTTAGTTAGCAAAGAGGTATAAGTTTATTACGGTCTCTCTCTCTCTCTCTCTCTCTCTCTCTCTCTCTCTCTCTCTCTCTCTCTCTCTCTCTCTCTCTCTCTCTCTCTCTCTCTCTCTCTCTCTCTCTCTCTCTCTCTCTCTCTCTCTCTCTCTCTCTCTCTCTCTCTCTCTCTCTCTCTCTCTCTCTCTCTCTCTCTCTCTCTCTCTCTCTCTCAAGATGGCGACCAGCTAAGACACACCTGTGTGAGTGCTCTTAACATTTCTGAAAGATAGGCGTATATGAGCGAAGAAAACACATACCGCAATTGGGCTCATCAGATCAAAAATTGTTTAGTCTCATCTTCAGGTTTTCTGAGGTGTGGTTGTACATATTGCGGGAATCGAAAAAACGTTTTGAAAAATTTCAGGCAGAGAATGATCGATTGTTGCAAACAAGAATGGAACGAAACATTAACACAAAGTGATTGCTATGAAATTTATTGGGTTAAAAAAAATCCTTTACAACCAGAAATGTATTTACAAAAGATTACTATTATGAAATTAAGAACTGCTTTAGTTAGGTTTCGTCTTGGCACAAACGATCTGAGAGTAAATAAAAGATATGGAAATATCCCAGCAACAAGAAATTGCCCTTTTTGTGATGGTAATGAAATTGAAATGCACTTTCTTCTTGAATGACCAGTGTATAACCAATTGCGAGGAAAGCAGGCCTACACAATGAAACATTACCAAGCTAAACAAATAATTTTCAACCCTTTTTCTTAATTGTTACTTCAAAATGAAGACACAAGTGTCTTGAGAGATTAACCCTTTCGCCGCCAGCCATTTTCCAGCCAAAAAATACCATTAAACTTAACTGGGTAGAGAAGGGAAAAAAATCTGCAATATTAGGAATTCCTCTATGACATGTATAACATTAGGTCTATCCTTGCCTCCCCAAATTAAGAAAATAGCGTCTTCGGATAACTGGACCTGATTTGAGGCCTTTTAGTAACATGGGTATTAAACCATTGTGGTGCAAAAATGCGACATTGGCGGTGAAAGGGTTAAGCCATGTTTATTAATTAATTGCTTGTATATAAGAGAACAAACTATGTAAACTTTAGTATTTTAAACCGCAGGTGTTTTGGTCAATTATACCTTTATTCTTATTTTTGACTTTGAATATATATAGGCCTATAATATATAGTGCTTGTTTTTTTAATTGTCGTTCTTTTGTTCTTCAGTTCATATATGGTGCATATGAATTGTGCATTTTCTTGTTCTTGTTCTTGTTCTTCTTCTCTTTGGGGCCCACGATCATTAAATTGATCATTCTGGCACCCTCTTGCACTTCTTGAACTTATTTTGTTGTTGTTGTTGTTCTTCTTCTTCTTGAAAAAGCGCGCGCGCGCGAGAGAGAGAGAGAGAGAGAGAGAGAGAGAGAGAGAGAGAGGGAGAGAGAGAGAGAGAGAGAGAGAGAGAGAGAGAGAGAGAGAGAGAGAGAGAGAGAGAGAGAGAGAGAGAGAGAGAGAGAGGGGGGGGGGGGGAGTGAACATGCACACATATAAAACTCAGATTTGCTTGGATCAATAGGGAAAATCAAGTGTAGCACAAATAAAACACCCCCCCAAAAACTATAGCTCTGGGCTGGGAAAGGGAAACTATAATCAATCAATTAATTAGCATTAATAAGTCTTTCTTTTTTTTAAGTGTTTAGGATTAGTTGTATAATAATAATAATAACAATATACATTGGGCTAATAATGTTGAAATTGTTGGCATTGACATGTGAAAAAAAGTTTTGGCGCTAGTTTTCTGTTTTATATAAGCTTTGATATGAAATGAAATGACTGAAATGAAAACAAAGCAACGCACTAGAGGCCCTCAGTTATAGTTATTTAGGTCCCCCCCCCCCCCCCCCCCCTCAATACTGCGAGTTACTACTTGACATTGCTCTGAGAATTGCTTCCCTTGAGGAACTCTTTTAATACCAAGAGCAGAAAGAGGCCACGAAAACAAAACTTCTGCAACATCACCGATAAGCTAGGCACAGGCGGTTGACATTTTTTTGAACGAAAATTAAAAACCTGTCATTTGATTTGTCTTATGATGTACGTATGTAAACCTTTTCTACCATCACTATGAAGGTGCGGGTAAAGTTGAGTGGCAGTGCGAAAGCTGTCGATGTTGGTGACGTTGAACAGTGCACGCTTTTGGAACTCCAGAGAAGAACGGGCGAGGTTTTTGAGCTGGGGGAAACGTGAGTGATGATGGTCGAAA
>JAGGCT020002094.1:0-2500 GCA_017654935.2 Phymorhynchus buccinoides
ACACACACACACACACACAGTCACACACATACACACACACATATATATACACACACATAACACACACACACACACACACACACAAACACACACACACACACATACATACATACACAGTCGCGCGCGCACACGCACACGCACACGCGCGCACACACACACGCGCACGCGCACACGCGCACACGCGCACGCACGCACGCACACACACACACACACACACACACACACACACACACACACACACACACACACACACACACACACACACACACACACCAAGAATAATCATGCACGTTGTGTATTCATATGTAGAATGCCCCAGGGGTGTGATTCCTTTACAACAGAGCCTTTGTGAAAACAGACAAAACTGGGGTTCTTTCATTTAGGGAGTAAACATGGCAGGTTTTCCTTAATTAAATAATTGTATATCTGAACTTGGAGATAGTGAACAAAAAGAGGCACTCATACGCAAAGAGAGAGAGAGAGAGAAACGAAACGAAACGAAACGAAACGAAACGAAACGAAACGAAACGAAACGAAACGAAACGAATTTTTATTTATACAGGGTAATGAGATAAGCATTGCTTTTTTATACTCAGCCCTGTGGCCAAACAAGAAAACTAAGAGACCAACAAATAAGTAATGCAAAAACATTATAAAGTAACATAAGCATCAAAGCAATCCTTCAAACCATCATCAAGAGCAACAATATATACAAACTAGCAATGTTAGAGGGAGAAGAGTTGAGGAAAACAGACAGACAATATAAGGAATTTGAAAAGCATGAGAGAGAGAGAGAGAGAGAGAGAGAGAGAGAGAGAGAGAGAGAGAGAGAGAGAGAGAGAGAGAGAGAGAGAGAGAGAGAGAGAGAGAGAGAGAGAGAGAGAGAGAGGGAGAGATGGGGGTGGGGGTGGACAGACAGATAGCTTGGCAGACAATAGGTAGACAGACGAGATGAACAGATGGATATACAGGCATTTAAAAATCAGTTGTAATAATATAATCCTTGAATTGTTTCATGACAGATGGATGACTTAATATTTGTTTTTAATACACGGGTAGTGCAGACTGGATTTATATAAATCTAATCTTGGTCTATGAAGAACAATCTTGTGTATGTGTCTCTTATTATTCAACTGACATTTATTTGTTATTCTGGAAGGTGCCATTCCAATCATTATTTTGTGCATAAGCCTTCCTTTGTTAAATTTTAGTCTGTTTTTGAGTGGTAGAATATTCAGAACCTTAAAATGTTAGCTTCCAAAGTTAGATAACTTGATTTTGAAAGAACCAGTTTTAAGGCACGATTATAAACGCAGACAAGTGGTTTCAATGTCTTGACACTGGCACAATCCCAAAGTGTTGAGGCATAGTCTATTAATGATTGGATGTGAGCACTAAAGAACTGTTTCTTAGCTTCGTAAGTGATAAAATGTTTTATTTTTGATAGCTGAAAGACTTTCTTTGATATATTTCTGTTTAATTGAGAGAGGTGGTCATTCCAGGATAGGTTATTATCAATAGTTATACCTAAAACTTTGTGAGACTGTACTTGTTCTAATTAAAAACATTTACACAAATATTTACTGTGGTATCTTGGATGTTTTGACGTTTCTGTCTCGTAGTTATTAAGATGTGTTTAGTTTTTGCTGCGTTCAGTGACATATGTTTACAGTCAGTCCAATTAACGAGTTTATTTACGCTTTCCTGCAAGTTTACATACACAGTGTTTATATTTTGATGTTACGAGTGAATCGTGGTATCATCAGCAAAGAGATCACATGGGGGCGAAACAGAGATGGGTAGATCATTGACATATAAAGAAAAAAGAATAGGGCCAAGAACTGAACCTTGTAGCACACCACTTGTTATACCACTGAAATTTGAAAATTTATTTTCTACACAAACGCATTGTTGACGGGAACTTAGAAACGAACATATAAGTGCAACAGTGTCAGCTGAAAATGTATAAACTGATAATTTACGGAGTAGAGAGTGGTCAATGGTGTCGAAAGCCTTTGCAAAATCGACGAAAAGTGTTGTTGTGTATTCGTCATTATTAATGTTAGCAAGCCATTGGTCGACCAGATTTATTAAAGCTGTATGACATGAATGTTTTTCTCTAAAACCTGACAGGTTTGGATGCAAAGGGTCAAAATTGTCGATATGTAGTACGATGTTGCGTTTGATGTGCTGCTCTAGTGGTTTGGAGAGGACAGAAAGAATTGAAATGGGTCTATAATTAGAGGGATCGTTTTGAGAGAGAGAGAGAGAGAGAGAGAGAGAGAGAGAGAGAGAGAGAGAGAGAGAGAGAGAGAGAGAGAGAGAGAGAGAGAGAGAGAGAGAGAGAGAGAGAGAGAGAGAGAGAGAGAGTCAGAGAGAGTCAGAGAGACAGACAGACACATAGAGGGAGAGAAAAAGAGAGAGACAGAGACACAGAGACGGAGAGAGAGAGAGAGAGAGAGAGAGAGAGAGAGAGAGAGAGAGAGAGAGAGAGAGAGAG